>VHZZ01004688.1:83462-96401 GCA_009801015.1 Silene noctiflora | reverse complement strand
AAAAAAAAAAAAAAATTAAAAGTCGACCCCGTGATTTTCACGGGTCACAAAACTAGTTTAAGTATTATAAGTCTGTCGCTATAATAATATCAGTTTGTTATTTTGATAATTTTATAAATCAATTAAGAAGCTATGTAATAAAGTATTTAAATTTGTTCTACAATCGTTGTTATGGTATTCGTTACCTGAGATGGAAACTCTCTTAATTAATTTGGAAAGTCTAGCTAAGGCTTTTGGTTAAATGGGGCTGTTATAGTATCTTACAACAAGTTATCCTCTAGTTACGTTACCATATTTTATATATCAAATAGTTAGACACAATAACAGTACAATACTTAGGAAATAACAAACTCAAAAGCATCAAAAGGTGAAGTACACTCCTGGAATCAGATCGGCTCGGGAAATGACAGAACACAACAGAGGAGGATGGTGCAGGAACAATGACGGAGTTAGGTGAGGGCTAGCACGGGAGGTCCCGATCTTAAATAAAATTGGCTTTCTATCCGGAGCGGTCACAATCTTAAATATGATTGACTGTAATACAAATTTAACTTTTACTATTCATATAAGTTAGTGGTTGTTACTTCAAAATGGTTTCTATTACTACTCATATGATATAACTACGTGATTGCAACTTCAAAATGTTCTCTTTTATCCCATATCTATTTTATTCTTCCTTGTTTTTACAAATGTGAGCGAGTTTATGTACTAAAAAAATGTGAGCAGAATTGTGAGCAAGATCTAAATCAATCTCATATGCTGGACCGTCATAAGTTACTAATAAATTTATATATACAATCCTTATAGGTTTTTATTGGTCAATATATTAATTTTGTGGCTTAAGCTTTTATTTAAGACAACAAAATCAAACACGCATAAGATAATACTTATTCAAATTTTACCCGACCCGAAAAAAACTCTAGTTATAAGAAAAATGATTCTTTTGCCAACCAAAATAGATTGAAAATGTCTAAATTGATATCCGATCATAAGCCGATATGGGTAATATGAAGTTTACCCAAACCATGATTCAATCCAAATCGAATCGAAAATGAAACAAGTTCAACATATATACGAAATATATCTTAAACCAAATTACATCTGAACCGATTCTAGCTAAATTGACTATTCCGAATTAAAAATGACTTATGCTCCCATAAAAATACTCCAACTTCACGAGTTTTTTTTTTTAATAATTCTTTATTTAGTAATGATACTTTGAGTTATTACCATCGTAATAAAACAAAAGTAACGAGTGTTAAATCAATTAATTGACGCGGAAGTCAATGATATTATCACTTGAAATTAGAGGTGGTCCTGCTCGCCTCGTAGATCGTTGTAATAAGACCCGACTGGCCCACCTAGACTCGATGCGGCCAAGCTAACCTTTTAGGCTGGTTCGGGGTCGAAGATCCTTGACCCGACCCGCCACTTGACCCATTAAAAAGTAAAATGATAATTGGACCAAATTCGTGGCTTTCCCCGCCCATGGGCCGGGCATCCCAGGATCCGGGCCAATCAACATCCCCCCGAAAGGCTTGTTCAGGGTTAGCCACGTAGAGCTCGATTATAAACCGGTTAGCGACCACTTCTATCATATATTGGTTCGTCCTGATGCACGCCTAATATACCATAAAATGATTATAATGGCTAAACAAAGTGAACCCGAACAAAATCAAAATTAAGATTAACGCAAATGATACCGATCAAAATTAACCCAATCTAAATGCGATGGAAGGAATGGAGTGTTTTATTTTAAGAAAAGGAATAGAAGCAAAGAAATGAAGAGTTGAGGATAAGGTAGACGGACGGACGGACAGACAGACAGACACTAGAGAGTAATACTAGAGAGGAAGAAGAGCATTATATCCAATCCAGTTGTTTATCTTGTTTAACCCAATTGACTACCATGGCTACCGCTCTACCAAACCTCCATTCTTTCTCCTCCTCCTCAACTTCTTCTTCTTCTTCTTTTACCTTTCAAATCCCCCAATTTCCCAAACCTACTACTGTCTTTCTTCACCCACTTCATAATGTGCCTACTTTTCTGTCTGCTTCTACCCACAACACCTTCAACTTCCATGGTACCTACTTCTGCACTTTTCAGTTTTATTTTCTTTCTTTCTTTCTTTCTTAACTTGTTGTATCTGTTTTGTCGATGCTTTAATTCACTGCTAAACTCTTCTTTCCTTTTAATTACGCATCTTTTATTTTTCATGGGTCATCCTCTGTGGTTGCGCTTCTTTGTATTGCCAAGTAGTACCCATCATTCAATTTAATTCAATTCTCAATGCATTTTTCATGGGTCATCCTGAAACAACCTCTATAGGTTATTAACACGAGGGTAATGCTGCCTAATCTGACCCCCTCACCCCGCCATCTGTAGGAGCCCTTGAGGTATCAGAGTAATGTTGTTATATAAAAGTTTGGATATCTGATATCACCTGCTACTACTTCAGCAAGGTGATACAGCTTCTGTCTCTGAGCTGTGAGGGAATGCCACTGTTGCATTGATAGGTGGGCATTACGGTACTAGAATATTACGGAGTAGAATGGTGGGTTTGGGAATAATTACACCAACAGATGCAATAAATAATGAAATGTAATCTACTCTTGCATTGAGAGGTCGCAAATTCGCAATCCTCTCACAACAATGCGTCTTTTACGAGACTGTTAGGCATGTGAGATCATCTCAAATCTCTTTCTCTTCTCATATGGTTTTAGATTTATTGGGGTTGCTTTCACATGTATCACCATCTAGTATTGGTTTTTGTGCTATCACTATGGCTTAAGAATGCTACAATTTGAGACATTCGGGAAATGTTGTCATAAGATTATGTGAGCAATGGTTTTAACTTTAACCTCAATTCGTTCGTAATCCTGTTAATTATCATCAAAATCCAATGGAGGTGTAATGATCATAGTCTCTACCCGTAAAACAGAATTTTTTTCTGATTTGAAGCTACACCTGACACCTTGTTAGAGCTGCCTTGATAATTTGCTTTTACGGTGATTTAAACTCCTTTTTTCAAATTCGATTTTCTTGTATTATGGATATAGATTCCGGTGAATATATTTGCATTTTGCATGTAATTGGCTTATTAGAGTGACAAGATAATTTTATCCTATGGGTGAGAAAATGTTTATAGAGTTGGAGACGTGCAGAAGGTTATATTTTTATGTTTTTGGCGTATATATCTTGGGTAGATCGTGGCTGTGGCCTTGAAGATGGGTTAGCGTCAAAGTCTCCTAGAAAATTCGCTGGATTGTCTGCAGATAATGATAGGGGGTGGGTCAACCGAATACCGTGCTCATCATTGTGGATTTATATCAGCTGTGAGGGCTTATTCACAAGCACTGTAAGTGACGAAAGCTGTTTGCCACTATGATATACTTCCTACCCAAATTGTGGTGAAGTAATTCCTCTCTTCAAGAGCTGACTCAGTTTGATATTTGACACTTTAGTTTAAGATTCTGGTTGTGAACTTGCTATAACCTGACTGCAAGGATCCTCTAGCATCTTTGTTTAGTTAAACATGGAACACATATAAGCATAAGAACTACTGTTTTTCAAGGATGTCAAAATTGAAGTGATGTCAGTTTACTTGATGAATGTGGTCTATCTTCCCTCTCCCAAACTTTTGTGATGAAATTATATGGGTCTCGTATGCAATATATATGCGATACTTTGAAATGCTTTGTAAAGATGTTAATTTCAAACGAATAGAAAGTATCGGGCTAGATAATTAGACCAGGTGATGTTTCTAAAAACTTTTTAGTATGTCTGCTGTGAAGAAGGATTGCAGCCACCCACTTTAAATAAACCCCTAACTTATTAGAATTTCCACTGTGTAAGTGATCATTTTACATTTTAAGTAGAGTGGTTTTACAATAAATTATTGTAAAACTGTCTCAAACAAGAATTTACGTGCAGTGAATTACATACATTAACTACAAAATAATGCATGTTGTGCTGGGCTCACAGGGAAGCCTTGTCTAGGCAGGAGTCAGACATTTGTGCAGGCCACAGAAGTGCTCGCACCAACCTCAGAAGATCCGGCGGATTCTCAAACCAAATCCTCAAAGAAGAAAAAGAACATAAAGTACCCTCGAAGAGTCCTCGATCAATACCAGGTTCTTCAGTTTCCCATCATTACTGAGGCTGCTGTTAAGAACATCGCAGAAGAGAACACACTACTTTTCACTGTTGACGTCCGTGCTGATAAACAGATGATAAAGGATGCGGTCAGAAACCTTTTTGGTGTCAAGGTCAGGAAAGTGAATACTGCAATCAGGTAAATCTTGAATCTACTATTATCTATAAGTTTCGTTGCTGTAAGTATTCGTCCTGCCCCCTCAGAAAGAAAAGGCCAATGTAAATATAACCAGTGAGTCTTGTATGAGATGGTGTCGCATACATAAGACCGCCTTATACAAGCTTGTGAAATATAATTTATACTGCCATTGGGCAATTATAACTTTCAGTGGCCTGTGTTTTACTATTCAGAAGCCAAGTCAATCTTGAGACACCGCATACCCTGATTGCTAAATGTTAGGATTTGGGACTATCCAGGCATGTTGTGTTATTATGACATGATCTTGATGGGATTTTCACAAATTTGTAAAACGACATTTTCCCTATAGGGGTATTCTCTAGTGTCTTCTCTTATATTAGTTCCCCTCTTGAATGAAAATAATCCTTCCAATTTCAAATAGCCTTTCACCTATGTCGATTTCATTTGAGCTAGGATTTTAAGGTCAAATGAGTGTGGTACAATTTATGGATGATGATATGCAATTCTTAATGCAATTTGAAACATGGGTCATCAGAAAACAAGACAATCTCTCTGCGTCACATATTGGTAAAACTGAATATATAAGAACCTCCTTTACGTTGCTATAGACGAACTAGGATAATTTTACTATAGTTGTCATGATATGTGTTTACTTTTTGTTTGTTAGGCCTGATGGTACTAAGAAGGCACATATCATGTTGAGTAAGGAGTATAATGCTTCGGAGCTTGCTAAGAAGATTGGTATTTTCCCAAGTAGTGACTGACTTGGAACACTTTGAAGGTGTATAGAGTGTTTTTTGAGCCTTGTTGGGAGGTAGGCTGGCATTATGTACTACTTATGCGCAACATACTTTTATTAGTTGAGGGCTGAGCCTCTTTCTCGTTTCTGTACTAGACATTTAGTTTGTTCATTCTTTATTTTATCGTCAGCATCATTTACAAATGGGTCAGGCGATACCCACAAGGTGAGAGCACTTAATTCACAAGTTCAAAAGAGAGTTCATATCAAAATCAATTGACATTTGACAGTGTGCGGAGTAAGTCGGTTTATTGATTGATCAACTCTATTTCGACATCCTTTATTTCGATGTGGGACACCTCGTATATGGCAATAATCTGGGATTGACCTCTCTTTTAATGGCCCCTTGTGTATTTGGGTACCTTTTTCTAATTTTGAAAGTAGTGTGTTTTGAAATTTTTAACCTTGCATTGTACTCCGTAATAGATAGTCGTAGCCTCTCGGACTTTAAAAGCGACCCATTCCACAAATTTTACTTGGTCCACTCGATGTTCAAGATTGAGGAATTTGCGCAAAAGACAAACTATTGGGGGAACAATGTTCAATTTGGTGAACAAGTAAAACTTATAGGAGACAAATGGACAATGGCATACATGAGAGTTGAGACCGGAACCCAAATATAACTTTAAACATCATGTATATAGAAGCTAAGACTTATATGACTGTCAGACTATATGAGTTTAACATCTACCACAAATTCACAACACAAACAAAGTCTATTCAAAACTAAGCATTAAATTAGGGATTCTAGAATGTTAATTCTCTTTTCTACTCTTTTTTCAGTAATGTTATCAAACTGTACAGAGCTTAGTCTAATTAAAGAGATACTGGCATATTATTATTCTCTACCTTCAAACACGGGATCTAAATAATATGTGCAACACTGCAACAGGATGGTACACAGACAGGGCTCTATGTCAATTTACATTGGAAATTTCTGTACTTGTGGTCAGAGATCCCTACTCCTCCACTTCGCCAATATCTCGACTTCTGAATTGGGTTATACTCTGCGAGGCATTCCACGCATCATTATCTACTGGAAACATGATGACAGTATTTCAGTACAGAGGAAACACAAACATCAATATACAAGTGGGATGATAACTACCAACATTCTCTATTCAAGGTTGTAACCAAGGAAAAATGATTTCTTTTTTCCAAGACTGAAAATCTGAAATGCGGAGGTAATAAAAAGTTGATCAGACATTTTCTCAGTATTAGTAAAGTGACTTGGGATGAGTGACAACACGGGAGGACTGGTGACTCGTCTAGACATGACAAACGGAAAATTGTTGTCTATGTTGGGCTATTTTTGGTATATTATGCACTCGAGTCGGGTTGTTTTGGTTTCTGCTCTGTTTTGAGTGAGCTATTCTGCTAATATCAGCTCATCTTGGATTGGGTCATGAAGACACATAATTATACTAACAAATGGGGAACCTAAAGACTACTCCAAATGATTATCAGTCAGATTGGAGAAACTACCAAAGTTGTACGTGGCAAAATGCAGTTGACAAGATTCTGATCAATAGATATAGGAAGATCCTGCATCTGGCTCATTTTGCCCGAGAATTGTCTCATGCTACAATTATTCAGACAAGAGCAATCAGAAGCTCGTGTAAACATTAGACAAGTATGTCGTAAATCTAAATGGAGATGTAGATATGAGATGAATACTTGTTTAGAATGACATTGATGTTGTTGATGTTATTTCTTGCACGGCAGAAGAGATCTATATTATCCTGCCACTGACAACAGTCACAACACATATTTGTTAGAATTGCAACGAACCATTTTGAAGTTGGTTGGCTCTTCTTTAACTACTCAAATCCTCTTATGACGCTCACAACTCACCTTCAAACAAGTCATATTATGATCAATCTGATTAAATGCTTGAAGATTTTGCTCCAAAAGTTGCTTCGCTTTGCTACTCAACACTGTTTGGAAGAAAATACAAACAATGAATTCAGTAACATAAATAAAATGAGTCGGATATCAGTGTGCACTATGATAATCAGCCAACAGTTTTAAGCAAATAACTGCCCTTCAATGAAAAGCAAGTTTCCCTCCAGCTGATTAACAGAACCATCTGCGTATTTCGTTTTAGAAGGTGCAATTTTTTAAATGTTAAATGGATATGAGGTGCAATTTATTTACATTCAGATTTTTATTTACAATTATATCTCATGCAAGGTTTTTATGTAAAGGGGTAATTATGTTGAGGTAAAACTTGGTGCAGATGGGTCAGGGAAAGACAGAACAAAGAAGAACAAAATTACGCAAATTTCATGGGTATGTCTTGTGGATGCCTTCCATTGGTAGAATTTAATTTGATACCATCGACCCTAGTATGTGGTATGTCCATCCTCTAAATTTGATACGGTTTTTAGCAGAGGGTCACCATCGAATATTCGAATCACTGTTTCATTTGAACAAACCAGCGGTCACTGATTTTGTAGACACCGAAATTTTATATTTTTGTGTCTGTTTATGATATGGTTTCTTTAATATCTTGAGATAATTATCAAAAAAATATTGTGATAATATCTCGAGATATTATAGAATATTTCTTCATTGTCTTATTCTCCAAGTTACCGTAACTATAAATATAGATCTTATCTTAGGGTTTAGTAGAGGAGCAGATGGATTAAGTCAAATGGCCCCGTCTTCCTACTACCAAATTGTAGGTAGGATGGAATAAGTCACAAAACGACCCCATTACCTCCCTACGAGATTAAGTCGACAAGACCCTCGTAGCACTATCAAAACCTTAGTCTTGAGAATGGAATCAAGAGATTTACGGAAGTTGTAACCTTAATCTTTCAGTTATAAAATAAAATTCTTGTTTCCGTATTGTTTTCTTGCCTCTTTATTTATTATTGCAGGTATAAAAATTTTATGGTTTACAGATTTGTATTGTGTTCTTCCATTGGTTCAACAACAGATTCAAATCTGAACTAATATATATTTCATATAGTTGGGCCCCAATCAGCTAATACGCTCTAACTCTTATTATTGGCTATTAAATTTCAGATCAATTATGACATTAGTTCTGCCCTTTCAGAAGTAAAGTTATACTTCAAACAAATGGTACATTTTACTCTCTTTCAAAAAGAAGTTCCTTGTATGTTTGAACATCTCAAGCGACTTTTTTCTTTGCTTCACTTGGTTTAACACCATGCATAACTGTTTCTATTCCTATGCAGATATCTTCTAGAGCAATTAAGTTAGCATGGAACTGTTTCTTACGAACATTATGGAAACAAAGTAAAGTGTTCAGCGGTTGCCCGATGAAAGCTTCAGCACACCCCTTTCTAAGCACACAGCTGATATTCTATTATACAGTTATATTCCCATAGTCCCACACCTCGAAAAGGAGTGACAGAAGCATTCAAAATTTATCAACATGGCCCACAAGGCCACAACTACATGTATTATGTGACACGAAAAGAATACATAGTGTATTCAATCTTTTAGAATTTAGGTATGTATAGATGCATATGTACTACGTTTAGCAGACAAATAAAAATCCACTCTTCTTGGGCATATTAAGAGGGTGTTTGGTTCGGCAAAGGGATTAAAATGGTTGGGTAGAAAGGGGAAAGAGAATGAGTTACCTGTGGGGGTTGAGGGGTAAGGATGTAAAGAAGTTTGGAGGTAAGGAAGAGGGAAAGAGTGAGAAAATATGGTAAACAAACAACGACAAAGGGTTTCATTACTTTTGTTACCCTTATCCTTCCTGAAAACCCCGAACCAAACGGCCCCTAAAGATTAAATTGAGAGTAGGAAAGGAGGTTTAAGGGCTTACTTAGAATGAGGGTAATCATTTCTCTGGGTGACAAAGGCTCAAATAAAAGAGAATAAGGAAGTGATGATGGTGAAGAGAGGAAAAGGGGTGATAGGTGAATTATTGCCCCCATTTTGAGGTTAAGTTTTACGCTAGCGCGGTTAGGCGAGTTACAGTTTCCTCGATACCGAACAAAGAGTTCGGGAATTACTAAATATGAGACTATAGAAATGCATTCCAGCGTTAAAAAAACCGATCGACTTTTTTAACGCTGGAAGTTCGGGAATGAGTAGTAATTAGCTCCTTTAACAAGGAGTTAAGCATAACTTAAGGACCTAAACTATGACTATTTTTACAGTTAAGGACCTGTACTATGAAATTTTCCAGTTAAGGACCTCACTCCTAACTCAACTCCGTTAACTTTCACACTGAGCTAATCCTTTTCTATATTAACTTGCATTTTGTAAACGAGTCTTCTATCAAACTCGTTAGCCACAACCCCATGAAATTAATATAGACTGCAGAGCTTCGCCAACAAAATTGAAGTGCATTGCTTTAATGCTTGATAAATGCTTTCCCACCATTACATCTCCTTTGATTAGAGTTGATTATTTGATTCGAAAATACAACAACAATCGGACACATAAACTAGCGGGTTTTGATTAAGACATTTTGAATTTTTGATCCACTTCAAATAATTAGGTTGACACAAACCCGATCCAAAATTTATTAATAATATGAATCTTTTTGACATACTTGATACAAATAACTCAATTATTATACTCGTAAGATGTTATTGTATTAATTCATAATACAAAAACAAAAAAGAAGATTAAATTCATGAGTCATATGAGACCTCTCCTATGGCTCACGAATTTGGTGGACTTGGAGTAAATGGACTAGGGAAGGTCTCCTATGGCTCACCGGAGTAAGGGGACTTAGGAAGGTCTACTATGGCTCACAAATTCGATGGACCAATTGAAGTCGACTCGTCAAGACAACGGAAAAAGACATGGAGCTGGCGGCCTTGGCCGATCTTATCGTGGTTAGCTAGCTCGATGCCTTGWTCGAACAGACAGGAACATTAAGTTAGTTGTAATAGTGGTGATGAGTGTRTTACTATGGTGGGCAGAAGATGATGGTGATTTAGTTGGAGGCTTGGAGCTGTATCTTTTATGGATGGTGTGGAGTTAACGTAACTATTAAAGTAGAAGGCAAAAGGCATTGATTTAACGGCAGTCAACATAGAGTGCCTTCACTGTAAAATTTTATAGTCCGGGTCCTTAACTGGAAAAATACAAAAGTTCGGGTCCTTGTCATTGTGTTAACTCCTTTAACAAGGCAACAATTGCTTTTTCTTCCTCTACTACTTCCTTCCACTGCCTCCACATTTTCTTTATTTTGAATCAAGACAAATTTTAACTGAAAAATTGGATAAGAAGTAATAGACATACATTGACAATTCAAACGTTGATTCTGGTCCATTTGGTTCTTTTTGAAGGAATTTGGAGCAAGATTAGGTACTGAAGCTGATGGTAAATTGGTCATCGAAGATGATTCCACAAACTTATCCTGGAAACAAAATTTTAAATATCTTAATTCGGCAAGCATAAGCACGAACTTGAAACACAAAATAAAATAATAGTCATTAAACCAATGAAAAAACTCTGATTGTATTCCTCAATAATATCAGCAACTTAAAGTTATCCATAGGACCAGAGTAAGAAGAAAGGCAGACAAGACATGGACCTCCAGAGTCATAGAACTGATACTGTATGAGTGAGGCATTACTAATGAAAAAATTGACTCAAATTACATGGGACTATATTCCTGCATAATTATTAATGGAAACTAAGAATGCTGGCACAGAGGAAATAAGAAAAATCACTCCCTATGACTATTCTTTACGCTTTTTAAGAATACTCGATTACTCGTCACAGAAGAATAAAAACGTAAAGAATCAGTTGATCAGAGGGAGTATTGACTGAAATGGAACCTTAAGGGGGACAACAACATATAAAGAATGACAAATAGGATGAGACGGAGAAAGTAAATGAAAGGGCAGTGGTTGAAGTCAAACACAAAATTGAAAAATTAAGGCCTTGTTTGGATGGAGGGATTTGGAGGGAAAGGGAAGGGAGGGAGAGCAGGGGATTTAAAATCCCTTGTTGAAGGGATCCATTTTCCCTCCTCCAAGGCAAATCAAGATCCCTCCACTATAGGAAAGATTTGGAGGGAAATTGTATCCAAATTCCAAACAACCATACCTTATTCTGCCTCCTCTTCCCTTACCTCCTTCCCCCTCCCCTTCCTTTCCCTCCTACATTGGTATCCAAACAAGGCCAGGAAATTGCATTATCAGGAACCACAAAAATAGCTAACTACCTATATATACCAGAAACAGGACATAAGCACAAATGCAGATCGCATGAACATGCATACCTTGGGCCCGCCCTTCCTTCCCATGTTTGACTCCTCTTGTTTTCTTCGTTTTTTCTGTAAATCAATCAGCAAGAACACCAATTTCAATCTAAAACATACTTATCAGTTACCAGATTAGTCACCAGATGAAAGACAACAAAATGTTGCAAAGAATGCCATATAGACTACTCTTAAGAAGGTGAGCATAATTCCTGGAAGAAGAAAAGGCTACTCTTAAGAATGCCATGGCACATTGATTTATCAAGACAATGTTGACAGAGCTAACCTAACTAAAAATAACAATAGACTTAACCAGAAATCTCTGATCTTCCATCTCCATATTTAGACAAGCATTTTCTCCTCCTGATTCGTGAGTAACCAACATATATTACATGGACAGGGTTTAGGGTTGGACGAAGATTTCAAGAGATAATAAACTAGTGGCATCAGCAGTTAAACAAACAGCCAAAAGCTCAAACGAAATCTATAAAGATACATCAACTTTTAATGGCACGTGACCAAAGAACAACAGTACCTTATTGCCTTGAAGGCTCCCACCCCTATGGCAAAATAAGGGAGGTAATTTCATGTGACACAAGACGTATAATAGATGCTGTCAGATGTTTAGTTTGAAGAGGCGCAAGGTGCGCCGAGGTGCTAAGAGGCCGAGTCGACAAGGCGCAAAGCGCAATGCAAAGGCGCAAGGCGAAGGCGCACGCCTTTTGGATGCGAGGCGCCCATATGCTTAGTAAGAACTTTGTATTTTCCAAATTAAATTTTCGGCAACAATAACTTTTTTAGGAGTTTTCATGTTGGCTAACATCTAAATGAGTAAAAGTTAGGAATAATGGGGAAAAATGGCATAAATAATGATCTAGATAAAAAGGATAAGGAAAGTTTGTACTAGTGAGTCTTGTTAAGTGAGCATCATCTAAAAGGCGCACCTAAAATGCACCGAGGCATTTTGGCTAGTGCCACAATGTTGCCCTATAGCAACATGAAGCAATTGCAGGATTGGCTGTTGGAGCTTACAGCTATAGGGAATTTAACACCTGACTACTGATGTTCATATTGAATAGTAGGTTCTGCACGAGGCCAAGCAAACAATAACTATCGTTGGTTGGTGCGGTACAGGAACAAGGCATGGCGTTCTGAAAATTATAATAGGAGTTCTATAATCAACTCAACTAATGAAGATTATCTGATGCGCCTTTTCTTTTGACTATAACTTTCGGCCATGGAATTCGTTCACCATGCACAAGTTTGTTATGAGCAAAATAGAGATTCCTGATTTCAAAACATAATGACAATATTGCAACATCATCTTCTCAACTTCCTATAGGTCTCCATTTCATAGGTTATATAGGACACCAGTGTGTACCAAGACCAAAAGCTCAGCTACTAAGCCAAATGCCAAAATGGCAATCTAGAATGCGAGGCATTTAATCTAAATCTAAGAGATACAATCTTTGAAGAAAGATTAAGATGATGAAGATATGCTACCAGAAGGCCCTAATTAATAAATACAAGAGCTAACATAGACTAATAGATTATAATATCATACATCTTTGTATGATATTATTCTGATATTGTTAGCCGTATAATATCCTTGTATATTTAGGAATGTGCATAATTAG
>VHZZ01004686.1:46739-96402 GCA_009801015.1 Silene noctiflora | reverse complement strand
CCCGATGTGGGATAAATTTCCTCTCAATTTCATGGGGTGTTACAAACTCCCCCACTTAAAGAACACAACGTCCTCGTTGTGCCTCAAAGCTGACCGCAGCCAAGCCCAAAATTCACCCCCGCTAGATGTGTGACCCGGGTCCTCCTGACCACAGGCTCACCACACAGTCGCAGGATTGCTCTGATACCGTTTATAACAACCCGACCCGTCACGCTGTAACACAACCCCAATAAGATGGGATGTGCAACTTTGGGCCCATTATTTGTCCTCACTTAAGCACAAAAGCACAAGGCCTTGTTACTAAGTGGTTGGTGGAATCCTTTATAAACATCTCACAAGCTCCATATTTTCCCGATGTGCTACAAATTTCCTCTCAATTTCATGGGGTGTTACACGCGTACTCGTTCGAGTGTCGTGTACTCGACCGAGTGTCCGGATCGTATCGGGTTTTTGACGGGAAGTATAAATATTAGAACGAGAAGCAGTAAATCATTATTTCACTTTTACAACAAAAACCTAGACATCGTTTACTACTCCTACTAATCCTTTATCCCACGGAGCATCTTTGTCATTTGTTGGGAGTTTTCACGCATTGTAACACCGTAATCGTCGGGGTAAGTCTTTAATTGAGTCTTTTGGCCTATCGTATGTAACCCTAATTTCTGATTTGGGGGTTTTTGGGGATTTGTACCCTATTTTTCTCAATTAATTCGTTATAGGAGGAGACTTCGTAGAAGATGCGTTTTGATCTATTGCTTGTGTCCGGTTTTCTTGTTAAGCTAGGATTTCCTACTCAGTTGTTTGTATAATTGTATGCGTATTAATGTGACGGTATTGTACTGTGCTTTGTGATATGTTTCTATGATTGTGATGGTATTGTGATGGTGGAGTTGGTGTGGTGGATGTTGGAGTTGGATATGATCGGTATTGTAATTGTGATATTGTTTATGAGCCATTGTGAGAGGTGGTCTCACCCCCATTGTTCGCCTTCTGCGTTCTCTCAGCGCAAGAGGGATGGGTGGACGATGTTGGTGTTGGGTGTGGTTGTTATGATGATTGATATTGTAATTGTGAACCATTGTGAGAGGTGGTCTCACCCCCATTGTTCGCCTCCCGCGTTCTCTCAGCGCAGGAGGGATGTGCACATTAAGGGACTTGGGTTATCGGGTGGTAGGTGGTTTGGTTGCGGTCCCCATTGGCAGGGCTACACACTTCGGTGTGTAGTCTGTTACTTCTGATGTGGTGAGGTGATGGTGGCGATGGTGGTGGTGTGGTACCGTTTCGTTATTGTTTACATTGTTATTGTATATAGTTATTCAGTTGGCTGACCCCGTTTAATGTTTTAAAAACTGTGGTGATCTATTCGGGGATGGTGAGCAGTTAGTGTAGCAGGTAATAATGATGATGATGGTTGTTGACTACGCGGCGGGGTTAGCAGGGTGGAGTCTCACGAGTTATATTAGCTTCCGCAGACTTTATTAGTTATACTTTTGTTAGTTTGGTTTGTACTCCGTGTTTTGGAGAAGGATTTTTGTAATAAGCTAAACTATATTTATATTAATAATGTTTCTTTATTGTTACTATGATGTTCACTGCCTCGGGAAACCGATATGGTAGCATCCTTGTATTTAGAGGTAGTCCTTGGTAAGGTGCCTTTGAGTATGAGGTGTTACATAAATGATACATAAATAAATGATAATAAAAGATTAAGTAATTTAAAACAATAATAAATAACTCGTATTTAAATTGTAAATTAATTGGACATAATATAAACCATTAAAAATTGACGCATTATATGAAATATTTCGTGAGTCAAAACGTAAATAAATCAATCCCGGCTCGTACCCAAATAAGGCATGAGTCACAAACGAAACAACCAAGCAAAGGCCAAAGCAGCCCACCATACCAGTGGGACAGGGTCCATCCCGGCCAGTACGGTGGTAGGAGGGTGGCAGGAAGTAAGCTGGCAAGTCACATCCATACCGGTGGGAGGGAGGTATCCAGGCCGGTACGAGCTACTATTGCAGGCCATGCCACAGGGAGGGATCGAGGGATGGAGCATTATGCAAGGGGGTGGCTTCCCTGGACCATGTACCGGTCAGGGATCAGCTCATGTCGGCCGGTACGAGGGGAGGAAGCCAGTATGAGCATTGTACCGGCGGGAGGAGAACAAAGCACTAACATAAACACAAGGCATTTGAGCCTTATCCCGGCCTGAGAGGACACGGTGCCCTCGGTATGGCAGCAGAGGGACGAAGGGAACTGGCCCTGAGGTGTGTCCCGGCTAGGGAGGGGCTGGTGCCGGCGGGACAGTCGGGGAAAAATAGGGGAGGGTTGCACGGGATGAAGGATTTCTCGGGGAAGAAGAAGAAAGCTCGGGGACAGTTTCACATCGTTAAAGATTCGTTTCCCGCGTTTTGAAATAAAATGTGACGGTCCAAAAATTATAAATTTTCCACCCAAATTAATTTATAACTCTTTTTAACATAATATTACAAATTAATCCATAAACATATCGTTTAACGAAAATTTCAAACATTTAAGACGGAAAAATATATACAACGAAATCGAGTCATACAAAGCTACCCAAATCGCTCATATACTTCAAAGTTTCCACCATATCGATAATACATAAAAAGGAAGAATTTTTAAGACGGAATTCAATAGTTTACATATACAAGTTACTAGCTTTCCTCCATTATTTTCATACAAACATATTCCAACAACAATTTCGTGACATAGATGGACACAATAGCAAGATATACACAAGTAATTCACTCTCCAAACTCCTTATGAAACCAATCCATCCAATTCCCATGACAACCATGTAATATCATATTACAATTCCACAACAACACAAAATAAACACATTTATCAATTAAACAAACAATAAACATGTTAAATATGCAAAGATATCAAATTTATTCAACAAAGGCTAAATCTTTCACAAATAAAGCACATAAATTGTAGTAATGTCGAGTAACCTATCACCGTTACCTTATTTGCACTTCCAATCTTCAATCCACCAAGTCCAAGTTTTCAAAGCTTGCTTCCCAACAATAAATTCAAGGAGAGGAGCAAATTATCCTAACCTTAGAAAGACGAATTTTTAGAAGGACTTCGAAAGGACAATTCTTTCTTACATAGGAAGAAGGAGGGCGAGGTGAGGAGAAGAATGGCGCGAGAATAAAGTGATTTGGTGGAGAAATGAAGGAGTTATGAAGTTTTTAAGGTTGATGAAAAAGTGTAACAATGGTGGGATTTGTAGAGACAAAGTTGCTGAAATTTTTATGAGAAGATGAAGAGGAAAATGAGGGTTTTTAGAGAAGGAAGGAGTAAATAGGCCCATTACTTAGTCTAGGCCCAAGTTTAACTCAAGTTGAGTCGGATTTCACTAAAAACACGTCTCAAGGTCTACTACACACCTAAAATGATTATTATTATTAACATTACTATTATAATACATGTAGAGCAACAATTTTATATAAATGAATTTAAAATACAAAAAAAATAATAAAATAGTTAATTATATTATAAATCCTAAAACAGGAATTTCGTGAGTGTTACAAAGTATCTCCCTCTCGGGTTCACACTTGAACACTAGTAACCTCGACTCACTTCTTCTCGGACTCGTAAGTCGATCTCTCCTACACAATATCCTACCACCCAAGAATGTGCGCCATCCCCAATGTATTTAAGTGTTGCCCTCTAGGCGGCGAAATATAAACTGTAACTTATGCACCTCCCTCTCGAAGACCCTGACCGTCGAGTTGGGTCCAGACAACAACGTCTTGAGCTCCGCGACAGCCGGATGAGACAATTTGTGATGAGACGGGGATCAGCTCATTAGCACGGACACAAGCCACCTACGAACCGATTAACGACAAAGTCACTATCGGCACCAATCAACATTATCAAAATAAAGGAATAGATGTATACTTCAAGAAGCCCCAAATAGAGTGTCTGCCAGATAATGAAGTGAAATAATCCTTTTATAAGTATATGGCACGTGGCAAGAAAAAAAAGAATCTCTGTTTATATCTCACAAAGAAAAGGGTTGAAAGTTCAAAAATTGCGGAAGAAACTACTCGCTCCCTGATACGGGAAGACATCTACTACATACAAAGGCAAAATTCTTACACTAGCGTCGCCGCCGCCGCCTTGGAGAGGGAAAGCTCAATCTCAGCGAACTTCGCCTCCACTATATCGAAAAGTTATCATCCTTAACCATCTCAGATATGATCCGCATAGCCTCGTCCTGCACCACGGCCGAACTCCGATCTCCGAAAAGAAGATCACAGAATGCCTTCCTTACTCGGTTACAAGCATCCTCTTGCCGAATCCGAACACAGGAAAGAGCATAAAAAACCAGCTCTCACTCAGGGTTCACAGGCTCCGAAGTTGCCTCACCTTCCTCCGGTTAAGCCACAATTGTAACACCCCCACTTACCAAAGTGCCTTGCCTTCTTTTGCAAATGAAAGCCTTACCATCTCGGTTGCCCAAGGTAGTACATATCAAATAGACCATGATGAAACATTATAAAGATAAAGTAATATTTAATCGATTACGTGATCCAAAACTGAAACAAAGTAAAACTCCATAACCAAAAGAATAAATGTCTAATGACTCCGTGGAAGCTATAAAATGTAGATGAACCATAGGTGACCATCCAAACCTGCATGCAAGCTCAAACATCAACACCTGCTAGATTCCCGCTCCCCATTTTCCGTAAATATCAAATGGTTCATCATAGTTTTGAAACATATGAAAGTCAGTACAACTATACAATTAATGTAATACCTCAGATTCTGAGTAGAGGAACTCAGTCGAGTAGGATGTACTCGACTTGAGTAAGTCATCGAGTGTTTTAAGTAAGGCTACTGCCTGTGAGACACTCGGTCGAGTAGGACGTACTCGGTCGAGTATGTCTGGTACTCGACCGAGTCCCCGGTCTGACGAGTCGTGTTTCCGCGGTCTGATTAGAGTGATACGGGGGTTATATATATTTCGTCTAAACACTTCATAATCGGTTTCTAACCTAAAAAAATTCTCAAATCACTCCCCCAATCACTCTAATCACATAGCAAGCAAGATCTAGTCCTTGTCGGATTTCCGCGTTCGTGTGTCGATAAATTGGTAAGTTCACTTCCGCTAGCTTATAATTTTTATGGTAATTAAAACCCTAGCTTGGTTGGGCTAAATTAGGGGTTTGATTAGTGATTTTTTATGGATTGTAATGTAGTATTGTTGATTACCTTTGTTAGGTGATGGTTTTATAGATTAGCTTCGTTGATTGTGTTGTTGCGGAATTTCGAATAAGGTAGGGTTTCCCTACTCAGTTATCTGTATGTTGATTTATGTTAATGGTAATGTGTATTATAGTGATGTGGTGTATGGAGTATGGATTGTTATCGTTGTTTGTATTGTTTGTGAAGCCATCGTCGGGAGATGGTTGTCACCCCATGTTCGCCCCTTGTGATACTCGTCACAAGGGTGATGTGCACATTAATAATCTGGGTTCGTTCGTTGTGATGAGGGAGGCTTAAGTGGCAAGGCTGCGGACTACCACTGGTGGTGTGGGTACTTGTTGCGATGGGTAACCTGACAGGTCTGGCTGAGGTTCAGAGGGTTTACTTAATGGATGAGATTGGCTAATGTATATGGTTATGGTTGTTGTTTGTTTCATAGCTTATGTTGTTGTGCACTTGACTGACCATTTCTTTGTCTTGTGAACCTGTGGTGATCCATTGGAGAATGGTGAGCAGATTTCTAGCAGGTTTGTTGGTTGAGCTCGTACGGGGTGGATGGGAGAACCACCGAGTTTAACTAGCTTCCGCTGTCACAGTGTTTTTAAATAGATTTTATCATGGATTAGTATTTTTGGTTTTACAGTTGGATTTTGAGAGTTGTTGTAATCGCGTAAATCGTATTACTTTATTAAAATATTTCTTTATGATCTATTTGATGCATACTACCTCGCGCAACCGAGATGGTAGTATCTCCATCTGCTAAGGTAGGCCTTGTTAAGGCACTTTGTTATATGGGGGTGTTACAAAATGGTATCAGAGCGACTATTTTGGAACCTAAAACTAATGAACAAAATGAATATAGGGTGTCTAGATAAAATGAACCCATGTAAGAGTTGTATGGAGCTATCGCAAAGGTTTGGGAGACGTCCTAAAACCACAATATTGCACTCACAACCTCGAACCGGTCATTACGGGGTGTGTAGTCAGTTTGGTTGTGATGGAGATGGGAGGTGGAGGTTACTGATTGTTTTGGATGTTGATTTATGCATTATATTATATAGTGTTGTACAGTTGACTGACCCCGTTGTTATTTTGAAACTGTGATGATCCATTCGGGGATGGTGAGCAGGTTGACTTACAGGTGTAGTTGTTGTGTTGGATGCTTATCTGATCTGATATTGCTTTGGGGATGGGAGGTCGCTTACGTAGAGATATCAGTAGTTGTTATTGTGTCGCCAGTCATAGTATATCTTCTTCTGTATAGTTTTATGCTTCACCAGTGTCTTGTAAAGTTGTAAAATATCTAATGTATGTTCTTAGATGGTCAATTTGATATGTACTTGCCTCGGGTAACCGAAATGGTAGCACCCTTGGTTATCAGGGAATGCGTAGAGAAGGCTCCTTGGTGAGTGAGGTGTTATAAAGTGGTATCAGAGCAACGATTTTGGAACCTGTACCCAATGAACCTACTGAACATAGGGAGTCAATTAAAATGAATCTGGTGTATGTATGTTGGGAGCCCNGTATCAGAGCAACGATTTTGGAACCTGTACCCAATGAACCTACTGAACATAGGGAGTCAATTAAAATGAATCTGGTGTATGTATGTTGGGAGCCCTTTATGATTGGTTTTAGGTGAGAAGGCGCCCTCATTCCAGAAACCCGACCCCAATGTGCTTAAGCCAATAAACTCGGGGTGGGGTACTGTGTTGAAGTTTACCTGTGTGCTATATGTTGAACATGTTTTGATGTGTGCGGTTGTGTGTATCTTATATGTTTACGAGTGCCATGATATGGAGTACGAGTGGTGGATGTTTGTCATAGAGGTAGGTATGCAAGTAATAGTACTAAGTAGAGAATGTGATGATGTGACTGTTGAATTGCTTGAACTTTGGTATGTGTAAACTATAGGTATGAGGCTACCAGGTATAGTTATGCGTTTTGAGTCGATAGGTAGTAAGGTGCTAGTATTTAGCATGTGTTTGTATCTTCAATATGTGTTTAGTGGACTTGTTAGGAAAGGCTAACTAAGTGACGAGTTCCGGGACGCTCCTCGGACTCCGAACGACGTATTTCTATTGCAGGAACGACTGATATTGACAACATAATCGTTTGAGTTGACTTTTAGGGGAACTTGACCGAGTACAAGGGCGTACTCGACCGAGTCAAGGCTACTCGACCAAGTACGAAGGACACTCGACCGAGTCCGTAAATAGGCAGAACCTGATTGAATCTGCCATTTTGGACACTCGATCGAGTTCCTGGGACTCGACCGAGTGGAAGACACTCGACCGAGTGGCAGGCACTCGACCGAGTGGCAGACACTCGACCGAGTGCGGTTCGTACTCAACCGAGTGCCCCAATTAACCCGAAATCGCGACTTGATATTTCTCACTTAATAAACCTCTTTTCCTCCTTATTTTCGACACAACTCAACACATATTCTCTTCCAAACACTCTCAAACTATTTTCTCTCATCAAAGCTTGAAGGATCTTGTGTTCTTATGCCTCAAATCTGTCTTTATCACCCTTTTCTTGTTCATCTTTTCAAATTTGCAAGGTAATGCTATTTCCATTAATTCCTTTATGTTTTAGTAACAAATCCCCAATTAGAAATTGAAAGCCATAGCTCTAAGCTTAGATTTATGTTGTAGATGATGATGAAACTTATTTTAGCTCTTGTTTTGATACTAGAAACTGAAATTTTATGCCAAATTTTGTAACAATTTGATTCGAATTTTCTAGGGTTTCATCCGAAAAATTGGTTTTTGATGCTTCTAATCTCCTTTATAGACTGTAAAAGTCCATAGGATGCTAGTGTCACCGCGTTTTGCAACTGATTTTGGGTATTTTGAGCGAAAAAATCCATCTTAAAGCTTCACTTGTGTTGTTGGAGGAAAAACTGAAATTCCCTTTTTGTTTACAATCCTTGAGCCTTTTCTTTTTTTGTCTATTGATGTCAATGCAGCATGCCGAGAGCCAACACAAACCGACCACCTACCAAGAAGACTAGGACCGAGAGGGGGCGGGGAAGCCAGGGTCCGACCGTCCCACCCGTGGGGCAATATCCGTCTGTTAAGTTCGTTGATTTTAGGCAGCGGGAGAAATTTGTGTCCCTGATGACTCGCACCATTCGGGCTACTAGGTGCATGGACACGGCTATATTGGAGGAGTTGGGAATTGAGGTCGATGTGAGGCACATCTTCGAGACTTTGGGGTTCATGGGGTTGTACCGGTTGAGGAAACACTCTTACGAGTTCCACAAATTAGAGTTCATAAGCTCTTTTACGTATGATGAGGATGCTGAGACTTGCCATTTTAGGGTGATGAACCGTGACTTTGATCTGACCTGGAGGATGTTGCTGAGAATTTGGGGATTGAGAAGCCTACCGCGGACCACTACTTGGATGTGACCAAGGAGTGCCGAGCTAGTGAATACCTCTCTTTGTTGACCAGTGCGGCAGTCAATGTGAGTGCTATGTTAATCAATGATGTGCAGCATGTAACCTGTAAGATCTTCCCGAGGATGATGACTAGCTTATTTACGGGCGGAATGATGTGAGTAATCTCAACTCACATGAGGTGATGCTTTTGATGTCCTATTTGAACCTAAAGAGGGAGGGTGAGGTTCTATTACAGTCCACCGACGATCGTGTGCAACAGTCTAGCTTTTATGGCCCAATCACCCCACCTTCACCTTAGCTGTGGGCCCATAGTGACCCGGCTGGCTCAAAAGTTGGCCAATTTCGAGCCTTCTACAAACTTCCCAGCTATGTTCAAGAGTGTACCGGCTTTGGATAAGGATTATTTTCTCCATCAGAAATGGCTTCGGGTGTTGCATGATAAGACCTTGGCATAAAGGGTTAGGGGCACGTTGTGGATGAGGTTGCCCGATCCGGCTAACCTCCCGGAGACTGAGCACTTGGAGGAGTGCTCCAACTACATGACATCTGATGACCAAACATATTTGATTCCGGGGCACGTACTTCATGACATGCCAGAGCCGGCCCTAGCCTCCAGTAAGAGGAAGGAGACCCAGGCGACCCGGGTACCTAAGGGGACGAGGGCTACACGAGGGGTACCAGAGGAGACCCCATATGTACCCCAGGGTGGCCCCATGTATCAGTATCAAGGCTATCCCATCGTGCATGACCCTAGGATGCAGATGAGCGAGCTGAAAGAGCGGCTGTCCAACACTTTAGTATTGAGGGGCCTTCACGAGATGACTCAGCAGCAGGGTATTGGGGCGGGGCTTTCTCAGCCGGTGTGGTGGAGGGGACCCGGTGATGACAGTGGTATTTTCCACTGCTATGGGGTGGACCGTGCTTCTTGGGGTGCACCAGAGAGCTTTGAGAGGGGGTGCTTCACTAAACCGTGGGAAGCTAACTATGGGAGCCAGCTTGATGACCAGGGGCGATGGGTTGGAGGAGAGTACAGTGTTCCGCCGCGTGCCTTCGGGGGAGAGTTTAGTACGGCGCCTTCTGGTTTCGGAGGGGGATATGATATCGGGGGATCTTCAAGAGCGGGGAACGAGGATGAGCTAGATGATGGTTCGAGCAGCCCCTATTGAGTTTATGTTCTTATTATTTTGTGGAACTTATGTCATATTTGGTGCCTTGTGGCACATAACTTTTATTACGGAATGTTGTATGCGGCCATAAGGCCTCAACTTATTTTGTTTCCTTAGATTTTACTTGGTTGATGTGACTCAGGGTAGCCTTAAGTCACCATGTTGGTCTTGTTGCAGGTAGACGTGGTTGTGAGATGTTAGTTTCATATGCGAATTGTTTTCTGAATTATGAGGACTCGACCGAGTGTTGAGGTGGTACTCGACCGAGTAGAGCGAACTCGACCGAGTACCTACCGCACTCGGCCGAGTGCCTTCAGAGCAGTAGTTGGTGGTATTCTGTTTTGGTATGATTCGACCGAGTTTAGCTTACTCGACCGAGTGCCTGTTACTCGACCGAGTGTGATCTACTCGACCGATTGCTAGCATTTCGACCGAGTGTCGTGCTTTAATAATAGATAATGTTTTATTTAGTCACCATAGCCATACCGCAAAAGTTAAAAATAACATACATTTTAAGAAAAGGTCCCCCATAAATAAAACTTATTGAAAGGAGCATAAAAAACAGTAAACAACAAACAAGAAAATACATTGAGAGAGGTTAGAAATCCATCACAACAAACCCGACCAACCCACTATCAACCCAACTCATACCCACCCACCAAACTCAACACCCTAGAACTACCACAACCCAACATATCCACACAAAAAGAAGACGATCAAACAAACCGGCCCCATTGATACAAAGCTAGACCTACATGCAGATATGAAACATAACGCAACCACCATTCCAAACCCGAAAGACACACCTAAGGACAACATCGGACACCTACAACCCCACATGCAACTAGAAAAAAGTGATAACAACGAAATATCAATTTGAAAAACATCGGAATAAGAACCGATCGGTGGGGGAGGGGGCGAGGGGAGGGGGAACAACCCCCGGACAGCATGCAGGCCAATCTGACTAGGATCCGATGAAAAGAAGGGTGAACGGGAAGATGGCGACCCGACGTGACATAGCCATAAGCCGTACCAATGCAATAAAATGGAACCACCAGTTTAAATCAAAGAAAAGAACAAGAAGATTGTGGGATAAAAAGGGTAGAAATAGTGATCGGAAATTGAGTTAGAACGCCGGAGATAGGCCAAAAGGACAACCTCATCTCCGGCGATGGGTGGAGGAGAGAAGGGGATAGAGGGAGGAAGGAGGTTGTGATGGATCATTATTTATGAAGTATATAATTAGTGGTTAATTGTGTGTTTAAATTAAATTAAATGCCAAACACACATCCACGTTAGTTACTAACGATCCACTTTGACGGGCTAAAAACTTAGGGTCACTCTGTGTTATTGTTAAGCTTAGTAACACCACTGATGTTTTAAAATATTAAGGGATATTAGGTAGAAAACGAAAAAACATGGTACTAGAAAAAAAAAGTGACCTCATACCATCACCGACAGTCGGACACCTAACCAATTCAAGATATAATAATAGCATGCAACGTCAGTCCACCATAATTCCATGCACCACACCTCTACCAACCCTCCACGTCATCCTAAAACCTTAAAAAACACATGATCAAACACAGTTACACACACGTGTCATCATCTTAAAACATTTTTAACCTAACAAGGAATAAAAATATCCGTACAATGTCATACCATAACAATAAAATAAAGTTAAAATAATTATTATACGTGACAATCTTGTATACCATATTAGTCTTCCCTAAAACGGTCATACTCTCGTATCTGTCTTAAACGTAATGAGTCAAATACTACGGAGTATTTTATATACGTAGATGAGACTGGACTGTCCGACTGTAGTTTGGCCCAAACTTAATTTTAATTTTTATAAGTTAAATTAAGGTGTTGTTTGGTCAAACTTTAAAAGTGTTTTTCTAACTTAAAAAGCTAAAGTTAGGTCAAACACTATAAATTAGGGATATCTAAAATTACTTTTAAGAAGTCAAAAACTCATTATTGACCCCAAAAAGTAGAAGTAGATATTTTCTACTTTTCATTCTACTTTTCACAAAAGAGCCAAAAAATTTGATTTATCGGCATAATTTTGATATACGAGACGATTTAAAACTTTATAATATAGGCATGTACTATTTTTATTTATCTGCATAATTTTGATTTGACAAGGGGGTGTGAAATTATAATTTTGAACGACAATCATATAGTTTTAGTATAATTGTCGAGTGATTACATAAATTTTTAAACATTACTTTGTATTCAAATGATGATTTTAATTTTACAAATAACATGATTAATAAAAAAAAGCAAAAAAGTCAGATGAAAGTAGTTAGGCCAAACATATAAATTTTGTAAGAAGTAGTTTTTATGAAAGTATGACCAACTAAATTTTTTCCATAAAATAGCTTATGAAAAAACTAATTTAAAAGGAAAAATTATTTTACACAAACAAGGACAAACAACACCTAAGTTCAGTTTTGCTGTGGTTAGGTGGGTTCAGTTTAGTTCAAATAGTTCAGCTCAGATCAATTCTGATTAATCAAGTCAATTTCGTGTCTAAAAGAATATGATCTTATTCTATTTTTTGTCTCATCAATCTATTTAACAGAGTTTAAATTATATAATAAATGAATATGTGTACCGCAATAAAAACGGTTCTAAATAAAACATTTATTTCTTAAAAGTAATAATAAATGTGTAGTTTTTAATGTAATAAAAATATTCGTTTTTTGTGAGACTGTCTTATTATTTTATTGTTTTTATAAAAAAATATCTTTATTTATTTGATTTTTTACTTCATTTGAATATATTTATTTTATTCCCATAATATTGGCGTGTTTTTTGGATTATTGTCCGAGAAAACAAAACACATGAATTGAAACAGCACCCACTATTTGACCTCGAATAAAAAAAATCCCTCCTTTTCTTTCATTTCCTCATACATTTTTTGCTTGTAATTCAATTCACATTCACAATTATGAATAAATGATGCCCAGAATTTAAGTTTTCTTTAGATCTGGGCAATTTAGTTAAGGAGGGTCAAATTCCAATTTTCTCCATCGGTCAAAAATTGATGAAATTTCATTGACTTTATTCAATTTAATTTTCTCCCAAAAACATTAATTTTTTGTACTTTTTTGTGTGATTTATTAGGATTATAGTATTATAGAGCTATAAAGATTGTAACTTTGAAAAAAATTTGGGATTTTAAGGTAAAATTGAAGATGGGTATGTAAATTTTTGTGTGATTTATAAGAATTATTATAGTATTTAAAATTTTTTTGGGATTTCTTTTTTTGTACATTTTTGTGTGATTTGCTAGGAAGCACGGACACTTTTACTATCTAGCGTATCTGTGTCCGGCACCGTGTTAGACACCGACACTAAGAAGATGGGTATGGAGGAAAATGGAGGAGGGGAAAATGTGGTGGGAATAAATAACATGAAGAACAAGTATAGGAGAATGGATTCACCAGATTTGGAGGAATTAGATGTTGTAGCTGAATATGAGGCTCAAGTTCTTAGGAAAAGTAGCACTAAAAAATTTGTTATGGCTTCTGCTGTTTTTGCTTCCCTCAATTCTGTTCTTCTTGGTTATGGTAATTTTCTTTTGTTATTTTGTTATTTAATGTAATTATGTTGATTTGTTTGTTTTGACTTGTAATGGGTTGATTATTTGATTAAATATGTTGTTGACGGGATTTGAACTAAGGTCCTAAGTAGTTGAGCACCGCCTCTCATGACTTTATCAGCAATGAAATATTGTGGATGTAACATTTTGCTGAATGTGAGATCAGTGACTTGGGTCTTAATGTTTTTCTGCAATTATTTATGTGTTATGTTTGTTTATTTTATGCATTATGAGGTGATGTTGAAAATGTGGATTTATTTTTGTTTGGATCTTTGATTGGGGAAACTTAACTGTCTGTTAATCGCCTTAATGTTAAGTGATGGGGTTGTATCGTTGTAGATTGTTGGATTATGGTGATCATCTTTAATGTAGAGTCATTGATAAGAATGCAAAGGTTATATGTTGATTTGGTGATACATGATTGTTAGTTCCAAGTTTTTCTAGCTGTTGGCACTTGATAGTGATCGAGTAAGGTATAATTGTTCAAATCATCATTTAAGTGATCGAGTTTTATTCACCCAAGTAGGTTAAGCTTCATCGTGCTCATATTTAAGTTAGTTTGAGTCTTTCACCTTTTCTGTTTTAAGTTGTACCCGTGTCTGACACCACACTCAAGGATATGTGCATGGAATTCGTGCCTGAACATTTCCCATTCGTGTGTTTTGGAAGACGATTCCCCATGCTTTATCCTTATTTTAGGACAGAGTCCCCACGTCATGACACTTGGTATTCACGTCAGTTGTACGCTTATACCCAAGTTTGCGTAACGTATGTTTAATTGCAGTTATTATGGACAACGTTGTGATCTTTTGATTAGTTCGTTTGACTCTTGTTACCTTGTTCATAACCTCGTTTATTTGCTTAGTCTTAAAAGTGAATTTCAAAGTCTTATACGGGTGTTGTTTCAGATGTTGGTGTAATGAGTGGGGCAGTTCTATTCATTCAAGAAGATTTGAAGATATCAGATGTGCAAATTGAAGTCCTGGTTGGTATCTTATCCATTATTTCGCTATTAGGGAGTTTAGCCGGTGGGAAAACATCAGACGCAATAGGTAGAAAATGGACAATGGCATTAGCTGCAGGAATTTTCCAAACCGGTGCTGCTATTATGGCATTAGCACCCAATTTTGGGGTATTACTAACAGGCCGTCTTTTTGCTGGAGTTGGGATTGGATTTGGGGTCATGATTGCTCCGGTGTACATAGCTGAAATAGCACCGGCAATAGCAAGAGGGTCATTAACATCTTTTCCCGAGATCTTCATAAATTTCGGCATTCTTTTGGGTTATATATCGAATTATGCATTTGCCGGGCTTCCAGCTCACATAAGCTGGAGAGTCATGCTTGGTGTTGGGATTCTTCCTTCTGTATTTATTGCAGGTGCATTGTTTATCATCCCGGAATCTCCTAGATGGCTAGTCATGCAAAATCGTATTGATGAAGCAAAGCTGGTTCTTTCGAAAACTATTGACAATGAAAAAGAAGTCCATGAGAAATTGGCTGAAATACAGCAAGCTGCAGGAGGTTCTGATGGCGAAAAACATGATACAAAAGCTATATTGAAAGAGTTCATCTTTCCAACACCAGCTGTTAAGCGAATGCTGATCGCTGGCTGTGGAATTCAGATTTTTCAACAAATAACGGGAATTGATACTGTCGTATATTACAGCCCGACAATTTTCAAAGATGCCGGAATAACTGACAAAACCGAGCTTCTTGCTTCCACAGTTGCTGTCGGGTTTACCAAAACCTTCTCCATCTTAGTTGCAATTTTCCTAATTGATCATTTGGGCAGAAAGCCTTTGCTTTATGTGAGCACCATCGGAATGACGGTTTGTTTATTAGGACTTAGTGCAAGTCTAGCATTCCTTGGGCATCAACCAATCGGGATTAAATTGGCATTGCTATTTGTCTGTGGAAATGTGGCATTCTTCTCAGTTGGGATTGGGCCGATTTGTTGGGTTTTGACATCTGAGATATTCCCACTTCGGCTTCGGGCTCAGGCATCGGGAATCGGGGCGGTTGGAAGTCGAGTTAGTAGTGGGGTGATATCAATGTCATTTCTCTCTGTCACTGCTGCAATTACGGTTGCAGGAACATTCTTTGGATTTGCTTTGATCTCGGCCTTGTCTGTTGTTTTTGTCTACACATGTGTTCCCGAGACTAGAGGGAAATCATTGGAAGAAATTGAACAAATGTTTGAGAATGAAACGCTTCGAGGAGGCGAAATGGAGCTCACGGATACTGCTCGCTTAGTCCCACAAGAGCCAAATTCCCACTAGTTTGATTGTTCTCAAACCAGAATGCAATACTATGTGGTACGACAAATCTTGACTGAACTTTGCCTATACGGTACTCCCTCTATTTCGGTGATAAGTCTCGTGGACTTATTTCTCTTCACAAAATAGAAGTCAAATGAAGCTTTATTCATTGAAATAGAGAGAGTACGGAGCTTGATGTTCGGTTGTAAGCTCTTTTAGTCGCGTTACTCATGTGTTCATGGTTACACCCACAATCCCACTGTAGACCCTTTGATATTGGGTGAAAATATATGATGCAGGTTATACTATATTCTTTTTGGACGGTTTTTTTTTTTTTAGAAAGATAAAAAATATTAGTCGTGTTAGATTGTGGAGCCTTTGAGATATCGGGATAATGTATGTTGATTCGATGGGGATTCCTCCAGATGAAGATTGAGGATGTAGGTTACGTGAGTTGTGTTCTTGTGTTATGTACTACTCCATAGAATTTTATTCTATATAATATTAATTAGAATGCTCATTTTCAATCATTCGTACTTTTTGTGCTACTTTATTTCCATATTTCACTTGTTGCAAGCCATGTATATGAGTCAACCACTCAGGGGTTACGGACATGCTCGAAATCTAGAAGACATAGTCTTTGGTTATATTGTTTCGACATTATATTTGAAGACCAATATATAAACGCGTTTCACAAAATAGTCATGTTTTGCGTTTTTAATGCCTAATAAACATCTGTAATATCGAGTTTATGTATTAATTTAGTTATTTATGTTGGGTGTGATTTGCCATTCTAGAGAACATAGAAAATTCGTGTGTTACCTAGTCAAGTCTATGTTGTAACAGTTACACCACCAAATTTATATGACTCTGCAAACTTAATACATCATCCATGATAATTACATTTGCTTAACAACCTTGAATATTTCCATGAAACTAATATTCAAACCTAAGTAACGTAAAACAATAACATCAAAGTTTGAAAATAATTGGTTGTCGTCCAGTCTCCACTTGACAAGTCTATGAGACTGACATCAAAATCGCTCGAGATTTTTCTAATATGTATCCTAAGATTCTAATACCACATGATGAGTTTACTTGAAAGGAAATTTTAAGGACAAAATACGAGCAAAACTGAAGTACAAAATTATTCTCTCATTTACCAATTTGAAAAAAAATGAAAAACAATTCTTGTAAATCAACAAAATTAGGAGCATATGTGATATTTACAAAGTTGAAATTGAAGAATTATTGCAAAAAATACAATTACTCTTAATTAAATGACTAATTATACTTCCATCTTCAACCACAATCCCTCTACTTTGCCTATTCCACAAGTGTATAGCATAACTTTCTTCTTCAATTTGCTTAAGCTTGTCATTAATCCATTGCAAATGGAACTCATTTCTCGGCTTTTTGAATAAGCTCCCAACCCGAACCCAATCCACAACGTAAAACGCTTGTGGGGGTAAAATGGTAAAATTCTTTTGTCGTTCCAACTCCATTGTTCCATTTAGCCTCTCAACTACCCTTGAAACTAGATATGGACCATTATACCCCCACTTATTACCATTAAAAGTTAGGGCAAATTCCTCAATAAACATGCTCAATATAGGGTGTTTCTTGTCAAAAATTAGCAATGCATTGTTCAATCTACTCCATTTTTTTGTTCTTGTATCAACCATTTGTGCACCAATTAAATTCCTCAATTTATTTAAACTTTTTAAAACTATAAAATCAGTGTCCATATAAATTCCACCATACTTATATAATAGTGCAAGTCTAAGCAAATTTGAAAGGTTTTGCCCTAATGATATTTCACCTCTTTTGATATTTCCTTTCTCCAACTCATTGTACCAATTAGCTCCCATTGTATCCTTGAAAATAAACCGAAAATCGGGTGCAATTGCCATAACCTTGAAGTTCATCCTAGTAAAAGGTCTCAACATTTGAGCTCCTTTATATGTATCCATGGAATTTGAAACAATGAGCAAGCATGCATTTGGGTGAAACTTAAAGAGGCTTTCAATGCAAAACCTCTCTCGATCTCCAAACGACTCGAGGGATGATATCCATGTCATGAAAACTCGAATTTTGCATGAATTCTCTACGAAAAATTGCTTCACTTGCTTCGAAAACAACCTTGATGGAACTTGTGAATATGAAAGAGTTCTCAACACCGGTTTTGCCTTACGAGTCTTGAAACTCTTACCTTTGCTAGGAGAAAATGTGAGATAGGTTTTCCTAGGTATGTCTTCTTTCATAGCATATATGGGTGTCGAAGACGAAAATTGCGAATTTTGGAACTTCTTCTCATGAGTTTGTTTGGCATTTTCCATAGAGAATGAAGGTATGATGTATAAGAAAATAGTGAAGGAATTATATGCAAGAAGAACAAGGATAAAAAGAGCTAAAAAAGAGGTTAGAGGTAAGCAAAAACATGAAGAAATTAGGAATTTTTTAGTAATATTATTAGAAGAAATCGAGTAATATTGTTTAGAGAAATCATCCTTCTTAGGATTACTATGATGATTATTATTATTATTATTAGAGCGGGTTTCCATGACGGTTTTTTATATGTTAATTTTACATGAACCGAGTAATATTAAGGGATCAAGGGTTAAAATTAAAGAATGCTTGAGACATGAGTGAGAGAAATACAATTTCATTTTTCACAAGTATGGCATGACATATGAGTGTTTAATGGTCAATTCATTTACCTTGAGACTAATTTACAAAATCGGAAAAGCAAAAAAAAAAAAAAAAAAAAAACAAGTCGTAAATTCTTGTATAAGACCGTCTCACAGGACTAATTACCGGTATAATCAGATGCGTAACACGACAGTTCAAATGGGTTTCCATTGAAAAACGACACAAGGATTAATGTCATAAAAAACCCTCTTAAATAAAAATGGTATAAAAATGTTTTACAAACATTCCTGGAAGTTAGTTTTCCAGTTTATGATCTATATGAATTTTAAGAAAAGAAAACAAACCTCGATTTACGGAAATTTGCCGGAAAATAAATATGAGAGTTTGTAAAAATACTAATATTACAGTAATTGAACATCATCATATTACCTTTCTGGGTTATCTTCAAGGAGGAAATCCGAATGCGTCATCATAAAAGACCTCTTCGCCTTTTATAATCACTCACAGACAGAGTCAAAGCATGTCGACGACCGTCATTTTCAGGCACTCGATATCCAATACTCGACTCAATCCTCTGCTTCCTTGCCATGAACCCGGCTAGCACACCTTGGGCTCCGCCATATTTTTGCAGCGAAGTCAGCGAGATTGGGAGGTCAAAGTCGTGCAGCATGTGAAACTCCGTCCCTTGGTCCACGGGAGCACTGGTATCAGTCAATTTACCAGCCCCTGCAGCTGCCTCCAATGCGGCAGCTGTGGCCACCACCCCATTTGCTCCTCCATTGTTCCCGACATCTTCTTCAACTTCACCATTTGCTTTATTACCGGCACCTCCTGCATTATAATAATTCTGAGACCTGGTCCATCTTCTGGAAAAGGGGTCATACCCTGCTTCTCCTTGTTTCAGGTTAAGATTTACGGGTTTCAATTCGGATGCATTCTTAAAGTTTTCAACTCGGTTCTTTCGGTTCATCTCAGTGAGTCTTTGAGCTTTCGAGTCTTTAAAATCTCGGGCATTTCGGACTTTATCTAATTCTTGTAGCCTAGCCTTGATTCTCTCCACTGAAGCTTCGTCGTTCTTGTATTGAGCGGCTTCCATCTCCCTTCGAAGCTTTTCCTTCTCAGCTGCTATATTTAATGGCCTTGTGGTAGCTGACTTCTTCTCCTGCAATATTTGCTTAACAGTTTCAGCAGAGTACACAAAATTGTTAACTCTTTCGATTTCGGCCTTTTTGTCTGCAACTTCATTCTTTGTGGGCAGCCTCCCATTTGTGCGCTCCACCTCTTTCTTCCATTGATTGTACTCTTCCTCAAGAGGAGGAGAGTCCGAAATTCTAGCCATTTGCCATCGAGCAGCCGAGGTTTCACTTCCCCATACACAATTCAGGAACTTGTATGTCATCTTATTGTCAAGCTTGTATTGTTTGTTAGGGTCCGAGGCATCAACATTCCGAACTATGCATAGTCGGTAGATACTTTGACCCGACTTCATACCGATCCCAACTCGTACAAAACACCCCACAATCAGTTCCTCAAAGAAAGGGTCCATAAACCATTTTGAAAGCTTGGACCTCGGAATTGTAATCCCCCTTATGTCCTCGTATGTGGGGATATTGGATCGATGCTTCGACATTTCATCATCACTATTATCCATTCTCCTACCCCTCTTTGATCTTCCGTCATCGCTCCTGGATTCACTTTCACTATCACTTTGACTCGAACTGCTCAAGCCAGCAGAAGTAAAAGCTTTTTTTTTAACAGGGGAATGCCCTCGGGAACCCGAGCCAAATCTAGAGGAATCCAACCCCTGTTGCCTCATCCGTTTAGCGCGAAGCTCGTTCAGGGCATCAGCTTTATGAGCTGCCTTGTCAGCAGACCTAGCCGATGTGCGGACCCCACGAGAGGAAGCTAGTGAAGGGGTGCTCTCCCTTTTAGATGGCTGAGGTTTGTTATCACTCTTCCACCTCGATTTCACACGTTCATGCAACTTCTTATCATCTTGCTTCGTTGCTCGTTCGGAGAGGATCAGCTCCCTTTCAAGCTCAGTCATCTGAGCAAGCTGTTGTCTATCATCCTCGTCCTTGTAAAGGTCACTCCCAACATCAGAATCATCACCACTAACACCCTCACGACCCAAAGCTTCTTCGCCCTGATCATCATCTTGGCTGCCCTGATCATCATCATCATCTCTATCTTTACCTCTTTTTTTAAGGGGAACTTGGGACGTAGAGGACTTCTTTCCCCCATATAAGTGATTGTCATCAGAATCTTCGTCCTTAGAGTCACTGCCATCATCAGAATATGGATTCTCGTGCCGTCTTCTGGATGGAGGACCAGAGTGCCTGCTTCTACTTGATCCTCCAGTTCTTCCAGCTGCCTCTAGGAGCAAATCATCCAAATCTGCCATATCTGCTGATATACATAACAATTACTCTATTCTGAGATTTATCATTTGTACTTCCTTAGTTTATAATATTTCCCAAGAACAACTATAAATGTCTTGATCGTGCGTCATATCATCACTCGACCTCTCATAAATTAAAGACCCACGCAAAGTTAATAACTTGAAAAAATTGTGTACCCTCTTTCTTTTCTTATTGAAAGGGGACACAGGTTTACTTTCAACTCAAAAACAAAAAATTATTTATGAAAACTCGAGAGGATAGAAAGTTTGTATTTCCTCCGGTCACTATATATAACTCAAAAGCGAAGGCGGAGCTAGTAGAGGCTGCCGCTCACCTAAGCAATCAAAAGTTTTAATCTTTTAATTAATTTTTTAAAATTATTGGAAGTTAGGTGATTACATTACTAATCCGTTCCCACCTCTTAAATAATCAATCTACTCCAGACCATCTACTTTAAGTAGTTTGTTACTTAAATCTTTCATATTTAAATCCTTCATCAACTCGAGCCTAGTACTCCGATACGAGTCACAATCGCTCCAAACACATACACACACTCATTGAACATAACACGAATTAGCTATATAACATCACCATTCTTTGATAAATCAACCAAGAATCTCCATAACATCAATCTCTTGACGGGTCTCACACTCTCACTTGAACTTTCAGCTGACTTTTGCACAAAACTGACGGATTGGTCAATTTGCCGATAATTACTCAAATTTCAAGAGACCTTTGTACGACAAAATCAATTGAGACCTATCAAATAATCAATACCTAATCACGTACCCGTAAAATACATCAAATTGATCAATACTATCACCACTTTACCTGCTCGAGCTAAATTCAAGATCACAAATCACTAAAATTCAGCTCAAAAACACCTTCATATTGCCGATTAATCCATCAAAAAACCTAACTCACACAAAATCTTATAAATTATATCGAATTGATCAATACGTCACGTCCTTACCTGCTCAAACTCAATTCAAGGTCACAAACTTTACAATTCAGCTTAAAAACACGTTAATATCGCCGATCAATCTATCAAATAACCTAATTCACTCAAAATCTTACAAATTACATTGAATTGATCAATACTTTCACTTCTTTAGCAGCTCAAGCTAAATTCAAGATCATAAATCATTACAATTCAGCTTAAAAACATGCTAATATCATCGATCAATCTATCAAATATCCTAATTCACTCAAAATCTCACAAAATACATCGAATTCATCAATACTTTCACTTCTTCACTTGCTCAAGCTCAATTCAAGATCACAGATAATTACAATTCAGCTCAAAAACACATTCATATCACCAATCAATCTATCGAATAGCCTAATTCACTCAAAATCTTACAAAATAGACCGAATTGATTAATACTTTCACTTCTTTACCAGCTCAAGCTCAATTCAAGATAACAGAGCACAACAATTCAACTCAAAGACACGTCCATATCGCCAATCAATCACTCGCATAACCTTATTCACTCAAAATCATACAAAATACATCGAATTCAGCTCAATTCAACATCACAAATCATTACAATTCAGCTCAGAAACATGTTCATATCATCGACTATTCAATCAAACAACCTAATGCACTCAAAATCTTACAAAATACATCGAATTCAGCTAAATTCAAGATCACAAATCATTACAATTCAGCTCAAAATCACGTTCATATCGCCGACTAATCAAACAACCTAATTCACTCAAAATCTTACAAGTCTCATTCAATTAATCCGAACTTAAACAATTAACGATCTGATCACAGTTCAGAATTCACAGATTAACACAACAAAATCAAATCAAATAATTTCAACAGCAAATCATGATTCAAACACTCGAACAACTAACACCAGCAAACTTTTGACTCAATTTGACTGACAAAAAACTAAAACCTTCAACAACAAAAAAAGTGATGAATTTACCAGAAAAAACTTGATTAAATTCGACGCGCTAGATCTTCGGCGATCTTAACAGCGATACAGAAATCTTCATCCTTGCGAAATATCCGCCATTGTTACTGATTTTCTCTTTCTTCAGCCAATCATTATCATTAATTTTCTCTCTCTAGAAATCCTCGTGATCTTCTTCTTCTCTTCTCTCTCTTATCTTTTTTCTTCCTTTTTTTTTTTTCTGATTTTTGATTTCCTTGATGTTGGTTTTGTATAGGTGGGGTCGATTTTTGTTTTTTCCATTTATAAAGATTTGATTTGAAAGCTAATCCTACAAGCTTTCTTGATTTGTTTATATTTATTTTGATTTATTTATTTATTTATTTAAGTAATAATTTGCTATTTTTAGCGGAAATTAAAGAAAGATTTGAAATGGTGATTTGAGGTTTTAAGGATGTTACTCAGTAAAATTTTAAGAGAAGAGTGTGTTTCTTTTGATGAATTTGGAGTAATTGACAGTTAGAAATAACGTGCCAAAAAGTTCATCAGTTTCAACTAATTTAACATTTTATGTTGTATTTAAGGCTAATCGTGAAACATTTAAGTTTCTATCAGATCAACTAGTTCCGGTGATCAGAAGTCTGGGATTGAGGGTTTGACCAATCTAGAATCAGGGAAATGAGTTGTGTTAGATTTCTCTAATTTAATGATATTTTAATTGATTAATATTTTAAATAAGATATAGCGCACGAAATTTGATTTGTTCAAATATAAATTTTACGAGGGTCACAGAGTTGTGCAATTATACACTCAGTTCGGGAGATCAAATTAATGTTAGGTACAGTCTCCGATCTAGATTTAATAAAAATATCCGATTCGAATCCACTCAACTCAAAATCAATGTAATTAGTAATCAATAACCGCAATCCGACTTTGATCCTAAGACTAAAATAAACTTCTTCTTTTTTTAACGAACCGACCTGAAATGAACTAACATAATGAAGTGAAACTTTATCCGAACTCATTGAGATGTCTCAAATATCCAAACCGAAAAATAACCTCGCCCGTTTTGATAATTACATGCCCAAAAAACCCGGAACTAAATACTCGAACCTAAATACCCGATCCAAATAAACCGTTTCCCCGTCTACGTCTTATTCTTACACTCTCAACTCTCCGGCCACAATTTCTAATATCTTCCAAAATGGACCAAATTCAGCATCGCTACATCCAAGTACGAGGTTTGAAGCTTCACTTTGCTGAAACTGGCACAGGTTTTCCTTCTTTCCCATCTTATTAATCCTTCATTTTATCTTGCAATTAAATCCATGATTATCACTCGATTATTAAAATATAAACAATTAAGGGTTATGACTTCAAGACGGTTTTACACAAATTTATATCTGAAATGAACGCAACCGTCAAGAAATCATGATCCTTATTATATATTAGTAACTTGGTATATGTGATTAAACATATGTTTGGTTCTTGTATGGTCACTTTTACTAGTAACTCAGGTACGCTCTAAGCGCTTACCACCGTCTTAAATAAGAATTTGTATGTTATTAGGCATCACTGTATTTTAACCAAATGGGTTTGGTGCAGTGGTTGCTTACTTGCTTACCTCATCCGTTAACCATGAGGTCAGGTTCGATCCTTGCTCTTGGGAATGGAGCAAACTGTTTGACTAGTCCTATACCACTTGGTGAGAGCACTTGGGATGAGGGGTGGACACCAAAAAAAAATCTGATCACTCTATTTTTATGTATCTCTTACACTAATTAATGCTTATTAGTAACTTGGTACGTTCTAGATTCGTCACCGTCTTAAATAAGAATTTGTACATTTTTTGACGATCATTTTACTTTTGTGTACATTTGTGGGTGATTAGCAGGGTCAAGAGTGGTGATATTACTGCATGGTTTTCCAGAAATATGGTACACATGGCGGCATCAGATGATTGCTCTTGCAAATGCAGGGTACAGAGTCATAGCTCCTGATTTTAGAGGTTATGGTTTATCTGAGATACCATCTAACCCTCAGTCGACGAGGTTTTTGGACCTCGTACTTGATCTCCTTGGTATCATTGATCATCTTGCCCTTTCCAAGGTCAGTTGGTCTTACTTAAAACCGTTGTAACTTTTGTTATTGCAATCATTATATGAGGTCGCAGACTCGTAGTAGCGAAACCAGGATCTGTAGCTGTATTAAGGTGATGAAATGGAATAAGGTAAATGAGAAAATAGAAAACAAAATTAACTAAAAGTTTCAAATTTTGTCCTTGTTGAAGAACAGTTTCGTCGCTAATTCACTAGCTAAATTAGCGACGAGGTGTTTAGCTATCAACAAAATTTAGTGGCAAATTCTGGAATTTTTTTCTTAATTGGGGTTTAAAATGAAAGTATTTACAAAAATGATGCTCTTTTTAAAGTAATTACAGGAAATGGGTCCACGTCATCACTTTCGACTTTTACGGAAGTCGTGGAACATCTCGCCGAGTGACATAGCGAGAAGATGGAACACTTTGCCATATTCCAATTCCATCCTTTTGCTCCTTGACAGGCTGCCTTCAATGTCTCCATTCTTCTCGTTCCGACCACCAAATATCGTGCTACTACTATCATTCTCTTCCTCTCACTTCCCATATCAAACACAAGTCTTTTTTTAACTGATTAGCGCCATAGTTTGTGCATAAAACATCCCGCAATATCGCCGTTCGCAAACAATTCCGGTTTCGCGGCAATCCAGTTATATTATCTTAATAAATCATATAGTACTTCTCGTAGAAAAAAATTGCGTACATGTCAATGTTTCTTATGCATTATTTGCATAGTTATTGCAATTYGCATGCCTCAATTATCTGTATGTTTAATTATAAGCTTTCCCACGAAACCGAAATCGCAAGAGCGGTTTTGTAAACGGTGATATTGCGGGCTGTTTTGTGTGCAAACTATAAGGCTAATTACTCAAGAAAAGATGGGTATTTAATAAGGGAAGTGAGAGGAATAGAATGGTGGTAGTAGTACATTGTTTGGTAGTCGGAACAAGAAGAACGGGGATGGTGAAAGGAACATGTCAAGCAGCAAAATGATGGTATTGGAATATGGCAAAGTGCTCAACTTCTCGCTATGTCGCTCAGCGACATGTCAGGTAACTTTCGTAAAAATCAAAAGTGATGACGTGGACCCATTTCTTGTAAATATTTTGAAAAGAACACCATTTTTGTAAATACTTTCGTTTTAAACCCCAATTAAGAAAAAAATTCCAAATTCTGTTTATGAACCAATTAATTAGCTACGGAAAATTGATGCTTTGCTACTGAAAATTCAGACTCTAAAAAGACTTTACCTTGTAGTGCGCAGCCATACTAGCCCCTAGTTCCGGCACTACGTACAACGGTCTTATTTGAGATTTAACAGTTATTTCCGCACCTGTATATTCAATTCTTCAGTTTGCAGCTTCTTGGAGAATGTTTGCTGGTGTTTCTCATTGTCACAAATGTTTTCAGGTCTTTCTCATAGCAAAGGATTTTGGAACAAGGGTTGCATGCGTCTTTGCGTTCCTTCATTCAGATTGTGTCCTCGGACTAATCACACTTGGAGTGCCATACGTACCTCTGAGCGGCCGTTCAAAGGGGCTTGAACAAATGCCTGAGGGCTGCTATATCTCGAGATGGAGGGTAAATTATTGTCCATTTCTCTTTACAACTTCACTAGAAGATGATTATATGAGACTGTTTTATATGTGAGATCAACCTGATCATTTTGTAACTCTATAATTGAATGAGGGATTAGGATGTTCGTAGTGTCACATGTGAAAACGTCTCAGATAAAACTCGTTGATTCTGCACGCTAACTATATTACTAGCTTTTTCCGATGCAAGATCTTTAATTTAATGTTTTTGAGTATGTTGAGTAAAACAGAAATTGCTTAGACTGTTCGTGCTTCTTATCTTCTTATTCCGATAAGTGTTGGTTGATGAATGCAATTTTTCGTTATGGAATTGAAAACTGTCTCTCTGTGTTTCCAACAAGAGGAAAACATTCTAAATCTGATTTCTTACCTGGCCTGAATTTTTATTGCAGGAGCCTGGAAGAGCAGAAGCGGATTTTGGCCGTTTTGATGCAAAGACAGTAGTAAGAAAAATATACATCCTGTTTTCCAAGAGTGAATTGCCAGTTGCTGAAGAAAACCAAGAGATATTGGATACGGTAGATTTATCGACTCCTCTTCCTCCTTGGTTATCGGAAGATGACATTGCATATTATGGTTCATTATATGAAAAATCTGAGTTCGAGACTGCTCTTCAGGTTCCATATAGGTAACTCATTTCATCCTTAGAACATGGAAGTATATAATCACTGATTCACTGAAACAAGTGGTAGTTTAATACTTTAATCTGAACTCATACGGTGACTGGCTAACTGCTATTTTTTCGTGTTAGTGGTGGTGTCAGTTATTATATGGCAGGTCATTTCAGGTTTGATTGCATTTGAATCGGGTTATATCAGTTAATGTATCACTTTTACTTGAGTTTATGCAAAACAATTTTGGTTTTATAACGATTGGGTCTAGTAAGGTTTTGGTTCATCGTCAGATCTTGAATGTTGGCGGAATGAGTAATCATGAGACAAATCAAATTCCAAATTTTGTTGATTTAATTGACCTTATTTTCAGGGTTTCACGGGGTTGAATATCGATTACTTTTCTCAGATTAGGTTAATTTTTGCTAGCTCTAGCGACGAGGTACACCTCTCGAAATCAAACGATTCGTCATCCTGAAAAAAAGGAAAGTCCTAGTTTTGCTAGCTCTAGTGATGACTCTGGTGAGGTACTTTGAGAATTGTTGCCCTGAAAAGGGGAAAGTCGGTATAAGGTTTACAGTACGAGTAGTAGTTATCTTACTACGCATATTACATTCATTCCTTATACGACCGCCTCAACCAAGAACAGGTATAGATTTACAATAAATTGAATCTGATTTCCATTTTAGAAGCTAAGGCGTGTTGCAGACTTGCAGAGGACTCTGAATTGTCAACTGTTAACCGGGATTTCATCTGTTATAGGTCACTTGATGAAGAGTTCGACGTACATGATCCAGTATTGAAGCTTCCGGCAATGATGATTATGGGCAGAGATGACTACTCGTGGAAGTTTCCGGGGGTAAAAGAGTACGTCGACAGTGGTATAATAAAAGAGCATATCCCAAATTTGCAGGTTCATATATTGCCTCTAGGTTGTCATTTTTCTCATGAACAAATCCCTGAAGTGGTGAACAAGCTGATCCTTGATTTCTTAGCTAACAATGCATGACATGGGAGTTGGGAGTTGGGAGTTGGGACTACTTTGAGGCATTCTATTATTATTAATTTCGTGTAAATGGACGTTGCGAGAATGTAAACACTCGGTATGATCTTCTCGAGTTTTATGATGGTCGGATTGATTTCCCTTGGAACTACATTATCGTGTCCATGAAGTTACGATAAAAAGCCAACGAGAATGTCATGATAATGTAAAAATGAGAAAAGTTGGCGCGAGATTCTCAAGGCTTTTGATCGTGACTCAAATGGTAAAGATGCTTTCGATGTTCTGGGTAGAAACGAGAAAAATAACAATGACTATTAAAACTCAGTATCATTGCTAACTCATTTTCTTTTTCGAAATAGCCATATTTGACTTTTATGAGTCAAAATAAAAAGAGCAGGATCTTTTTGCCAATTGGTTGTGAATGCATTCCTTGTCAAGAGATCTACTCCCTATTCCAACGAATGGATAGAAGCCTTGAATCAGAAATGGTTGTTTTATTGGCTTAAATGTACAAATGTACAGTGACGTGATACATTCGAAGTAATTTTTTAAACAAGATGATACACGTAAACGGAACCGTAGTTCTTTTCCTATCACATAATCGACATAACTAATCGATTTTGGTGTCGTATATATTATTATCGAAAATAACGTCCGATTTGAAAGTTATTTTGTCGTTTATAGAATCATATTTTTTTTACCTAATCTCGATTATAGAATTGGCCTGTTGTATATATTAACATATATGCTGGAAAATAACTCTCGCTTTAAAAGATAAATGTCATGATTGATTATGGCCACTTATGGGTAACCTTGAATAAGTTTAGGTTGGTACATCTGTCTCCTCCTTGTGACTTTACCCCGCAATTTACGAGAGCCTTTAGGACACTGAAATAATTAGGGCAAAGTAAAAAATTCGATTATCCAAACTGATCTGAATCCGATCCGATTTTTTGGATATCCAATCCGAAAGTTAAGTTTGGATCGGATATCCGTTCCGAAATCTTTGGTTTTAATTTGGATATGGATATTAGAATTAAAACATTTGGAAATCCGATCTGATCCGAAACTATAGTTTTCTAGTATATTTTCGAGAAAATACATTTTTATCCGATACAACAACTTGATTAAAGTTTAAAATATTAGATAAACATGTATGTGGTTCTTAAATTTTATGTCGAGAACATTGGAGTACGAATGAAAATCATCATGTAAGACGATAAATATGATCGTGTTTCAAACTTAATGTTATAGTAAATTCCAAAATATGGATATCCGCATCTGATCCGATTATTTTAGATATCCGAACATTGGATATCCGAAACATTTGGTTTGGATATAGATATCTAACTTCAGAAATTTCTAATATGGATATCCGATCCGAACTAACACTTTGGATCGGATATCGATCCGTGCTCTGCCCTATAAATAATATCCATCAACGTTATGTCAAACGAGTTTAGGTTGCTACTTCACCTACATCAGTTAAATATTTATCCACACAGCAACGAGTAAAAATGTATGATGAGTGGATAGTGAGTCGTTATTCCTTGCCAATATCTTCGTGATCCATGATATTCTTCATTTTATAACAAAATAGTAATATAATCTACCAAATTAAGATATTTACTACTAAAATACTCGACTTTTTTTTTTTTTTTTTTATTATGCATACGTTTAATTAAAATATACAGTAATCATTTAGCGTCAAACCACTTCACCATCTTACCACGTAAGTACGTAGCACATTTAATGATTCCCGTTTTTTCCCCTCGACCATCCGCGAGTAACAAATATACAAACGACCGAAAATTAATAAGACGAAAGAATCGCCTAAGTAGTGAGTCCATACTACTCAGACTTAACCAGATGTCCGATCCAAACCTGATTCATTAGCGTAAAACTAGTTCTCACTTAGCTTCCTAATAACGTATTTTTATAACTAATCACACGTGTTTCTCACTCGAACATCCGTTTCATCCGCAAGTGACATCTGGTTCTCCGTATAAACCGTACGAAACAAGTAACCCAAACAAATCGATCAATACAACCTTTTAAAGTAACTAATCGATACAAATAAAACTCAATCCATTCAAATTCCAAACCGATTTATTACCATTCACATACAATCAACACCCACTTATAAGGAGATTGATTGAAATTGATAAAGCCTCATCATTCATACAATCATACAATTATTATACACTCTCATTTTTTCATGACCTAATTAACAAAACAAAATCAATAAAATCAAAATTCCCAATTTATTCAATCACACATTCTTCCCCACACGACCTTCACACATCACATCACATTCACATCTTCTAGTGGATTTTGGAAATTACCATTTTACCCCTAGGGTTTTCTATTTCCCCTTTTCCCCCACACTTTTTTAATCGCCGAAGAAAATTCACAATTAAAACAATTTCATTCAAACAATCAAGATTCAAGCAAAAACCCCTAATTAAATTCGCGTATCAATCGAATTTTACATCATACTGGACTTAAATCTATCGCTCGTATCAATCATCGTACGATTATCGCTCAAAAACCCTAATTTTCCAGTCTCGTGATTCGGATCCATGGTGTTGTAATCTTTGAAAGGATTTTGATTCGATAGATCTGCTAATTGAATTGTGAATCGATTAATCGAACACAAGATGAAGAAAAATTGAAATTTGCAGGAATTTATTCGTCTCTCACAAACCCTAGAAATTAGCAGATCATACATAAACACCCAAATTAGTACTCTTTTTTTTTTTTTTTTTTTTTTTTTTTTTTTTTTTTTAAAATACCCTTTTCCTGGAATTAATTTTCAAACCTAAATTCAACAAAAAGGAAGAATCTTTGATTGAAATTAGTAGATCATACATAATTACTCAAATTAGTAACTTCTTTTAAATTTTTTTGTAAAACCCATTTTTGGAAACCCTAAAATTGAGCTAAATTCAAGATTAAAAAGATGATGAAAACAGAGATTTATGATGAAGAGGGGAAAATAATTGGAGAATTAGAAGCATATTTTGATGAATATAAATATGCAAATTCATTTGAAGTAGTTGAATTATTGAGAGATGGGTTGAAGATAAGAGAAATATCAAAGAGTGGAGAAAGATGTCATCCACTTGCTGTACTTCATACAATTTCATCAGAAAATTGTAGTTTTTCTGGAGTTTGCTTCAAATTGATTGAATACAAGTCACCATTATTTCATCTTCAACAACAAGAACATCCTCATGATACACTGCTTTTTGGGTTGCATTCTACCTGTCTCAGAGAAAACAAGGTAATATAACCAAGATAAATGAACCATTTTTGATGAATTTAAGTTAGTTTGGATTAAATTTGGTTAAATTTGAAGTTTATTGATTGAGATGTGGTAATTGGTGTGAAAAATGTGATTGTGAAGACGGGTTTTTGGACCATTGACATTAGTTTTGAACTGGCTTAGTTGTGGTTTGATGATTGAACTTGAATGGATTTTAGTGAGATTAAGTTTTTTGAACCATTGACATTAGTGTTGAACTGGATTAGTTGTGGTTTAATGACTGAATTATCTTGATTTTAAGTTAGTTGGATTAAATATGACTAAATTCGATTAAATATGACTAAATTCGATTAAATATGAGGTGGATTAGTGAGAAAAATGTCATGGTGAAGATGGGTTTTTGGACCATTGACAATTTGACATTAGTGTTGAACTGGTTTTGTTGTGGTTTGATGAATAAACTTTAATGAATTTCGGTGAGATTAAGTTAATTTGATTAAATTTGAAGTTTATATGTTTAGATGAGGTGAATTGGTGACAAAATGTGATTGCGAGGCCGATATTTTTTTTACCATTGACATTAGTTGGGGGTTGATTAATGAAGTTGAATGGATTTTTGCGATATTAAGTTAATTTGATTTGATTTGAAGTTTATTGGTTGAGATGATGAGATAAATGTTGATGTGATGATGTGTTTTGACCTTTGACATTAGTTGTGAACTGGGTTAGTTGTGGTTTGCTGAGTAATTTTGATGAGAACAAATATTATCATGATGATGATTATATTTTAAATGATGAATTAGCTGGACTAAAAGAAGTAATCTGATTTTCCGATGATCTGGGTTAGAAAGATTGACACTTTGGTGGATTTTGGTGTACAATTTGATGAAGCAACCTACTCATGTGGGTCATGATGTATACTTGATGTAGTGATGGAGCTGCAAAGGACATGTGACATTTTGAGTTCATAAGAATGTACATGTTTTGGCTATCGACATGAGTGTTGAATCGAACTAAAGTTTTGTGATGAATTAATTCATGTAAGATATACTATAGTAGGATTTAGGGTACTGACACTTTGATGGAACTGGATTGGAAAGATTGGCGATTTAATGATTAATCATGATACTGCTAAAATTATTCAGTTTGATATGGAAATAAATTGACAGGTTTAAAAAGATTGCAGTGCTTATTAGTACACTGGATTTGTTGGCTGATTATGAAATTGACAATTTACTTGATGTTTGGTGCAAACTGGGTTCTTAACTAATTTGGATGCCGAATAAAACTTGATTGGGTGGAATTACAAATTGAATGCTGCCATGAGCTGTAAACTGCTTTGTTGGTGTGTGAAACTTTGAGCTTTGATGAACAATGATTTATTATGATTAAGAATAAAAGATTGCAACTTCGACTTTTCTTATTCCCCCACGTGCCCATATGTCTCAACACTCGAACCTGATATGGCACTTGAGCACCTCATTTTCAAGCCAATTAATGCAATTTTTTTTTTTAAAAATAGCCGCCACATGGGAACCCATCTGTCTCAGATACTATTAAAAGAGTAACATAGGGTAGAAGTAATTTTGATTCAACTTGGCATGAACTGTGCTCTGGCTTTTGTAATTCTGCAGACTATTGTTGTGCCCTTTGGTGATGAGGATATTCATTTTGTGGCGATGCGTTCTAGAAGGATGGACAAAACCGCTTGCTTTTGGGGTTTCAGTCTTACTCGAGGGTTATATGAAGCATGCCTTGACATGTTAAATCTTAGATGTCTTGGCATTGTTTTTGACCTTGATGAGACACTGATCGTTGCAAACACGTTGCGGTCATTCGAGGATAGGATTGAGGCCTTGCAAAGGAAACTTATTGTAGAAGTTGACTCGCAAAGGATTGCGGGTATGACGGCTGAAGTGAAACGTTACCAGGAGGACAAGGCTATACTAAAGCAGTATGCGGAAACTGATCAAGTTGTAGACAATGGTAAAGTTCACAAAATTCAAGCAGAGGTGGTTCCAGCGCTCTCGGACAACCACCAGACTATTGTTAGACCTCTTATACGGTTACCAGATAAAAACATTGTTCTTACTCGAATAAATCCACAGGTTGGTTTTCTGCAAGAATTTCCTTGTTGTGCTTGAAATGAATTCTTCTTGATATACTAACCTAAAGTGACTGCGCTTCTTTCTGTTGTGAAGTAACAGTCATTCAATGTAGTTTTCGACCCAATTTTCATCTTCGGTCATTCTGAAACAGTCTCTTTGTGTTGCTTACACAGGGGTAAGACTGCGTACATCTGACCCCCCGCCCCCGCCTCTCTTACCCCGCAATTTGTGGGAGCCATTGAGGCACTGGGGTAATGTTGTTGTTGTTGCTATGCTAACCTATAACCAAGTGCTCACAAATATGTACTTGCTTACATATTTGATAGTTCATGTACTAATATAGGATTGTTTTCTGATATTTTAAATGTTGTACATGCTCAGATTCGTGATACAAGTGTTCTTGTAAGACTGAGGCCTGCATGGGAGGAACTACGCAGCTACTTAACTGCCAGAGGTCGTAAACGTTTTGAGGTTTATGTTTGTACAATGGCTGAAAGAGATTATGCTTTGGAAATGTGGAGGCTTCTTGATCCTGATTCTAATTTGATAAATCCAGCCGATGTTTTAGATCGTATTGTGTGTGTTAAGTCTGGTAAGAGTTAAAATAATTGTAAATTGAACTAGAGGATGTTCATGTAGATGAACTGGAGTTTTGTTATGAAATGCAGTCACATTCATAGTTGTTTGTGTGTCTTATAGGATCAAAGAAGTCGCTTTTTAATGTTTTTCATAATGGCATCTGTCATCCCAAAATGGCTTTGGTGATTGATGATCGTTTAAAGGTGTGGGATGAGAAAGATCAGCCTCGAGTGCATGTTGTTCCTGCATTTGCTCCATATTATTCACCCCAGGCGGAGGTAATATATTTCTAGTCTGCCTGGTGTACCCAACAAGCATATATGGCTGAATTTCCTTTTTCTTTAACGGGTGTAACTCCGTATTGTAGGCAAATAATGCCATTCCAGTTCTCTGTGTTGCTAGAAACGTAGCGTGTAATGTTCGAGGTGGCTTTTTCAAGTAAGTTTTTGGCTGTTTTGGAATTTTTGCAAATATTTTCCTTTACAAGCTTTCTCTGTTATTTCCTGGTTGCTTCAAATGGCATATAGATTTATTGTGTTGTATTTATGTTCTATTTCTAGCTTCACCTGACATGTGAATTTTGGCAGAGAATTCGATGATGTTCTCTTGCCACGGATTAATGAAGTTCATTTTGAAGATAATCCAAAAGATGTCCCAATTCCTCCTGATGTCAAAAATTATTTGGTGGCTGAGGTATGATTGCTTCTTTTTCTGATATTGGTTTTTTTGGGCTGCTGACAGAAAGTTTGATCTTTTTAGTTTGACGGTTGCCTTTTTCTTCTTGTGAGCAATATGCTAATACCTATGTTCCGGCATACAGGATGATGGCTCTGGTTCGAACGGGAATAAAGAACTCGGTTTTGATGGAATGGCAGATGCAGAGGTTGAAAGAAGGCTCAAGGTAAATCTTGTATGATGTCTTTAGGGGGTATTTTATGAGTTTTAAAGTTTCTCTACCGTATGGAAAAGAAAGCTCCCTATGTTTCATTATTTCTTGTTCTCCTCAGGCAAGTTATTGTTATCAATTAGTCTCTTGAAAGATGGTCTCACACAGTTATAATTTGAGATCAACTCATTTAACTATTAGCTCTACCTATCTTATACCTATAAACCTACTGGCTCTTCTACCCCGTTAAATTCTCATAGGAATTAGTCTCATTGATTAATTTAATACTATCATGAGAATATGAGTGTGTATTTTTAATTGTTTAGTAACACAAAACCTAAATTTTTGTGTTTCTGTTAACAGGAAGCAGCTTTACTTTCAACAGCATTCCCTTCTGCACCTTCTCCGGCGAGTGTTACTCTTGATCCTAAACTGGCGTCTTCTCTGCCATTCACAATGGCTGTTCCTTCCATGGCAATCCCTCAGCCTACCGCTCAAGCATCAATGACACCTTTCCTTACTAACTTGTTCTCTCAAGCAGGACCATTAGTTAGATCACTAAATAGTATAGGTCCTCCAGAGCTAGGGTTGCACAATTCCCCTGCGCGAGAAGAAGGTGAAGTACCTGAATCTGAGCTTGATCCTGATACAAGGAGGCGACTTCTCATATTGCAGCACGGACATGATTTTAGAGAAACCTTACCAAATGAGGCTCAGTTTCCCGTTAGATCTCCACTTCAAGCACCTGTCGCAGGTCATATGCCTGGGCCACTGTCTCTCGCAGGTCCGGGTCCGGGTCCAGTTCCAGTTCAAGCTCCTGGTCCTGGGTCCAGTCCCGTTTCTGTTCCACGGGTGCAATCACGAGGGAGCTGGTTTCCAGTTGAGGGTCACATGAGCCCAGGACCAATGAGTAGACCCGGACCTAAAGAGTATCCTATTGGTCCTGATTCTGGATATATTGAAAAGCAACGGCCACCTCCTTTTCAACGAAGGGTGGATAATTCTGTTAGATCAAATCGACCTTTTCCTGAAAAACTGAGACCGGCGAGGGAGGTAAATTCCCTCTCTTCAGCATTTCTGTAATCTCTGGTTTCAATATTAGAGATATCTTGTATTCCCTTTGTATTACTATGATGATTGTTGTAGAAATTTCTTGATGTTGAAGATGCATTGAATGTTATTTCTCTACAAGGCAAAAACTTTGATTGAAAGACGTCTTATAACAGAAATCAAAATCCTTTTTTTGTTAGATGCTGGTTAAAAAATAAGCCGAATTTTCTTACTGCAGGCTCCTCAAAGAGACGACAGATTGAGATCAAGTCACTCACTACCTGGCCACCAGTCATTTAAAGGTAATCAGTGAGTCTAAATTGAAAAAAATTCACTATAATTAACGTTAAATAATTAAAGTTAAAAAATTTAGATATTGACGTCATTGCTTTCTGCAGTACTATGGATAATGTAATAACTTGTTTATCTTGCAACCTCTTTAAATACATTTTAGCTTGTAAACTGTGAAATGTCGGTGTTTGTCATTTCTCTCTGAGAATTAATGAATTGAGAAGAAAAAAGTTATCAACTTATATAGAAAGAATGTAGGAGTAACTTGGAAAGGACGATACCTACTGTAAGTATTTTGGTGTATAGAGAGTTAAATAATTCTTGTACCATATGCCATTCTTTGTTACAGTTGTGATGTCTGTCTCTTAGTTGTTGCTTCTTCCTTGTTGTAAAGGTCAAGGGCTAATGTTAGAAAATTTTCTTCTGTACATCTAAGACTATTGTTTTCTCTTTCAAAGGTGATGACATCTCCTTGAGTAGATCATCAAGCATCAAGGATTCTGAAGTTGTGCCCAAACGGGGTAGTTCGTTTCCAGAAACTCCTTCTGGTGCTTTATATGATATAGCAGCGAAGGTTGGAGCGAAGGTAATGCTTAGAATGCCTTAAAGAGATTCGTGGCTTCGGTTATCAATTTACTTCCTTGTTACGTTTCTACTTACCATCTTTGTTTATTTATTTGTTGATTGATATATTGGCTTTTGTAGGTAGAATTTAAAACAGGATTGGTCCCTTCCACAGAGTTGAGGTTCTTAATGGAGGTGTGTGCACTCTCATGTGCAAACATTTTAATATTATTTATGTTTTGTCTTATTTCTTCGTTTTCCTAGGTATGGTTATCATAGTCACGCGGTTGCTGTCCATATTAGTTATCGATGTTCTGGAAAGTTAGTGTCATTTACTTCTCCACTTGTCCATATTCTTCTTTAACATGGTTGTGGCGGTTGAAATGAATATGCCATTGATAATACCAAAATCAGACAAAATCCTTTTTTATGGAATACTGACTAGTATGGTTTGCTTAGATGGAAGGATTTGAAGCAATAGTGAGTGATGGGAAAGGGAGGAGGACAAAATCAACAAAATATTGGTCATTTGTTATTACTAAAAAAGGAAATTGGAAAATCATTGTAAATTTGCCATAAAAGAGATCATGAACTAGTAAATTACTTATGTGTATATTACATTTAATCGATCTCTTACATTGGATAGGTACTATTGTTTTAAAGTGAGAACTTTTTTTTGAATAAGAGTATTTATACTAACTGCTACTATTTCACTATTCCAAAAGCGCAATTAATTTAGGGATTTTTTCCCCCCTATTTCATCATATTTCCAAAGTCGAAGAATACCAAGTCTTTGTTTCAGTTAGATATGGAAAATACTTAAAAGGAAATCATAATTTAACGGTATTGGAGTTTATAGAGGTGATAAATGTGACAATATCAAAGTTGGTCGAAATTGAAGATTACAATGTAGCCAATTATGTTGATAGATGACAAAAATTTGCCTCGTCATCTTAGTGACCATAGTTTAGTCGGTGATATAGAGAAATACTGCGTGACTTCTTGTGCTGTTGTTTGTGTTCTTATGTCTTATTGCCTTTCAAGGCTAATTTTGACGGTCGTACCAATGGCTCATTGTACGCTCTAAACGGCCCAAATAGCTGTTCATATCTTAGGCAGCATTGTACTTTTACACCTTAAATCTGCATATCAGTGGGTTGTTTTGTAATGAGAACACGTTTAGCATTTAAGGTTGATAAGTTAGGTGGCGCTTCTAAGATTAAGCTTGCCTTGTATAGAGATAGTGTTTTATCAATGGAGTCGGTGGTAATCAGTGATAAGTGTCATTGCTTGGATGGTTCATTGCTGGACCGTAGTTTAAAAAAGCGCGCCTTGAGTGCGCCTAAGGCGCGCCTTGGATGAGGCACTAGCCAAAACGCCTCGATGCATTTTAGGTGCGCCTTTTAGACAAGGCTCACCTAACAAGGCTAACTAGTACACACTTTCCATATCTTTTAGACATGGCTCACCATTTCTTTTCCCCATTATTGGCAACTTTACTCCTTGACATGTTAGCCACCTTGAAAACTCCTAAAAAAGCTATTGTTGCCCAAAAAAGTTTATGGAAATTACAAATTTGTTATTAAAAATAGGGCGCCTCGCGTCCAAAAGGCGCACGCCTTCGCCTTGCGCTTTGCGCCCCATCTCCTTGGCCCCTTAGCGCGTCGGTGCGCCTTGCGCATTTTCAAACTAAGTGCTGGACAATATTTTTGTAGGATAACTTTAGTCATCACAGTGACTACTATTTTAGTACTTTGTTGTCTTGCTATTGAACTTGGTATGAAAATATTATGTGTAGGCTTATTTTTCTGGGGAGCGTGTTGGTGAAGGAACTGGTGTTAAAAGAAAGGAAGCCCAGTATCGCGCTTCAGAAGCTGCTTTGATGAATCTGGCTGGTAAGATCCCCGCTCCCGAACCTAGGACTAACATCATTATGCAGCTATGCTATAATCTGTACTCGAGATTTCGTAATGATTTATTCTACTCGTAGAATGAGTTATTGATGATGTTTTAAATTACAGATAGATACCTGACCCACATTAAGTCAGATTCCAGCACTCCACAAAGTGACGCAAGTCATGGTCCGAGTCCCAATAACATCAGAAATCCAAGTGATTCACATTCTCCTGGTGATCGGCCCGTAAATAAAGAGGAGACATCACCTTCAGTTGAGCCAACTAAACCAGATGATTCTAATGTCGATGATTCTAAGGACTCTGCTAGTTCAGTATCTGCTCTTAAAGAATTGGTAGGTCTCGAGAGATTGTAAAGGTCGTGACAACACACTTTCTTTTGATCCATGACTAAATTATTGTTATATATGTGACAGTGCATGAAGGACGGACTCAGTATCGATTTTAGAGCTCCATCTCCATCTTCTACTAGTACCAACCAAGTAGATGAAGTACATGCAGAGGTACTCGTAATTATATATGACTTGCAAGTTCTGGTAACTTGTTTTATCATAAAATGGCGATCCACATAATCCGTACAATTCTTGGTGCAGGTGACAATAGATGGTAAAGTTCTAGGCCAAGGCACAGGATTAACGTGGGACGAAGCGAAGATGCAGGTAGAAGTTCGTTCTTCTGTGGAAAGGTTTTGTGCTGTATCAATTTGTATTGACGGTTTTCAATGTTTTTCTTCAGGCTGCCGAGAAAGCTCTTGCAAATCTTAAGTCCATGCCTGGTCAATTGAAACGTCCGGGATCTCCAAGGTTAGTATATTCATTAAGTAAGGATATATGGAAATTAAAACCGAATTTAAGAATATTGAGTAAATAATCCTCCGATGTCCTTTGCAATGCCATATTTTCTTTATTTATGCTTGAAATATATACCTGTATAGGCAGGGTCTTTCCCTGGCAAAGTTTTTACGCATTTTGTTATTTGATCGCTAACTGCAGGTCATTGCAAGGGACGACAAACAAACGATACAAGGCAGAATATCCTCAGGTTTATCAGCGAATGCCATCTTCAAGGAATCCTAGGAATGCATCTCCCGTGCTTTGAAAATGGTATATATATATATATATACACACACACATTAAATGTCTCGGGAGACTATCGGATGTTGCAAGGTATGGTAGTATCACAGCCTTGACACAAGGGACCACAGCTTTTAAAGTATGGTAGTATCACAGCCTTGATATAAGGAACCACAGATTTTAAGGAAAAGCCTTGCTGCCGTGCGTTTTTTCACCAGATGATTTGATTCTTTGGGGTTTAAGTGGGATTCGCAGTTTACAAAAATGACCTCAGTTAATGTCATTCTTGGACTTTTCCGCCACATTGTGTTGTACAAGGTGTTGATACTACCCTTCAGCATTGTCGAGGAGCCAGTGTTCCTTTGCTAGATGATTCGATTGTTGCTTGAAAGGCAAGAGCCAGAGTGCTATACTTCAGTGAATGTATTCATGTAGGATGTATAGTTAAAATTAGTGTCAGGCCTGTTTCCTTGTATTTGTCTTTTTCAATCTCGGTATAGCTCCTGCATGTAATACATGCAGAAGGGGAGATCAATTTTTTGACATCAGTCTGGCTGATTTATTCAAAGATGGCAGCTTCAGAAAACAAAGCCTTTGACTTTCTCCCGTTGTTCTAAAGTTTCCTTTCTCAGGTCAGAACTTCAGGTTTCCAACACTGCGCATACGACATCCGAAATCCCAAGGGAATGATCGGAGAATTCATCACATTCCTGACAACTCCGAGTTACCCTTTCCACCCCCGATGGCAATGGATAAATTGTGAAATCAACTTGACCCTATTCGTCATAATGCTTGCCTAAAATGTTTACCAGACGTGTTGAGGCTTGAGACGTCGAGTCATGTTATAACTCGAGAGAATTCTAACGCACTGGGATCGTAAAAAGCAAGTCGCGATTAATGATTATCAGTAGTTAGGTGGATCTATTTCATAATATTGAAGTATAAAGTAAGCACACAGATCTGGATTCTCTTTGACGTGACGAATTATTCCTGTGATTGCTACGTTGTAACAAAAAGACCAAACGTAAAACATAACAACCAGGTAAAGGATCTCAATTCCCTTCCGTTTCCTTCGACTTTTCATAGTGCATGGTGAAATATTGATTCTCAGTCACATACTGGAACTGTGATGTCAGCTAGCATAGTTGATGAAAATATAGCCGGTGATAATTATAACTTGTCCCGTTAGCAATATATTGTCCTGGAGACGGTCACATATGCCAAATGGATTATCCAAGTATATAACCAATAAAATAACAATCTTACACTGACTGTCTTAATCTATAAAGCTTCGTTTTTGCTAGCGGCAAGTTAGTCGGTCTTGTTTAAGACGTTTTTTCATTAAATTAGTGTAAACGGAACAAACATATCATATTAGTAGGTAAAAAAGTATATTGTTATAAATAAAATAAGCTTGTATAAGACCGTCTTATACTTTTTTTTTTTGATTAAGTGAGCGCGTACTTATGTGCGTGGGTGAGAATCGAATCGAACCCCCAATTTCATAATTGGAGTAAGAGATCTCTTACTACTGGAGTTAACTCTTGTTATCTGATAAATCTTTCCGAATAAGCTTATTAACGTTTGTTCATAGGACACACATCAGAAAAACCGATCTTTCATATAGGTATTTTTAAAAAAAGTAAATAGTCGTAATAAATTTGTTTTTTTTTTTTTTTGGTGTAAACCATCCGGTTTAATCCGGAGTTGAACCGGGTAGGACCACTAGGGCGGTAAAATTCTCCCTCATGAGTAGGTTCAACACTGTTGCGTTCCTAGGGCTCGAACACGGGACCTCTGGTTAAGATAGAACAACCTCTTGCCAATTGATCTAAGTGCTCATGAGTCGTAATAAATTTGTGTAAGACCGTCTTACGCCGATTAGATTCTCTCTCTATAAAATTAGTTTAAAAGTAGTACTCTTCCTTCACTAACCAAAAGCTGGCAGTCATTACATTACATTACAACAATCCAACTCGACAAATCAAAAAGTCAAATTCCAACACCAACTCCTCAATTCCAGATCCACCGCCCTAACCACCACTCGCGCCGTCGCAAAAACCACCCCAAGCGCCGCCCTATAATTCAGCATGTCGTTCGACGCATTCAACGATGTCGGCGACGACGGATACGTCCCTTACGACGCGCCACCACCGTCTCAGCCGTTTGGTGACGATGATGTGACTGTTGAGACAGTCGCCGATGATTCTCCGACACCGTTCGGTTACTCTCCTTTCGCCGCTGATAACGCGGTCCATGTGTCAAACGGTAATGGTGCACCGTACGATTTAGGAGATTTTGAAGGTGAAGGTGATGGTGTTTTTTTGGCGGCTGATGGTCCTATGCTTCCTCCTCCTGATCAGATGAATGAAGAAGGTTCCGCTCTTCGTGAATGGCGTCGGTATGATATTGATCTCTCTTTTTGTTTTGAATTGTTTGAATTTTTATATTTTGAATTGTTATGATTTGATTTGATCTAGTGGCGGAGCTAGGATTTGAAGTTAGGTACTGTATATAATTGTGGTTGCGTGATTTGATCTAGTGGCCGAGCTAGGATTTAATTTTAAGTTCTAAGTAATTGTAATTGCGTGGTTTTAATTTTTTAGTTATTTGATTTGATCTAGTGACGGGGCTAGGATTAATATAGATATTGTAATTGCGCGTTTTCAATTTTATATTGATTTGATTTGATGTAGTGGCGGAGCTAGGATTTAAAGTTTAGGTATTACCAAAGTTTAGGTATTGGTAATTACGTGTTTTCGATGTTTTAGTGATTTGATTTGATCTAGTGAGTAGTGACGTAGCGCAACGATTTAAAGTTAGGAAATTGTAATTGCGTGGGTATAAATTTTTAGTGATTTGATTTAAGCTATGGCTGGGCTAGGAGGTAAAATTCGGTTATTGTAATAGCATGCTATCATGTTCATGTTTTTGGTTTAAATTTGGTGGTTTGATTTGATCTAGTGGCCGGTCCTAGGATTTAAAAGTAAGTGATTGTGATTGCGTGTAACTTCTAAGTGATTTGATTTGTTCTAGTGGCATAGCTAGGATTTAAAGTTTAGGTAATTGTAATTGTAATTGTGTGTTTTCGATGTTTTAATGATTTGATCTAGTGACGCAGCGCTACGATTTAAAGTTAGGTAATTGTAATTGCGGGTTTTAATGTCGCTATTTGATTGATGTAATGGCCGAACTATGATATGAAGTGATGAATATAGATCAGAAATTTTGGGGATGCAAGCTATTAATGATTGTAAGAAAGAATTTGAAAGTCTGTATTTTTCATTGGTTAGGTGAAGCAGCAGTAATGGTTGCCGTCGTTGCGTCACTGATTGGATCTTAAATAGCCGAAGTTAGTTTGTATCTGATTGATTAGGGGGCTAATTACTATTGATTAGGAAAACCACAATTCTGTACCAAAAAGTTCATTTTTTTCATTGGTTAGAGGATAGTAGTCAACTGGTATCCCCCTCATTCTACCTCTGATTGGATCTTGATTAGGAAAATACCAAAAAGTTCATTTCTTTAATTGAATAGGGATAGTAGTCACTGATAGCCACCTCGTTCTACCGCTGATTGGCTCTTAATTATGTGAAGTTAGTTGGATCCAGTTAAAAATCAGTTATGCGTGTTGCACCCCTGCTAATTGTTTTGTGTATATGTTAGATCTCAGCTAAACAACATTCATTTTCTGAATTGCCTCCTGTGTTTTGAATTGTATTTTGTTTTGAGTTTGAATGTGTTGCCGGTTTTGTCATTGAGCAAACATACTGTGAGCTTTGTGGGTTTTTATATGAACAGATGATCTTTTGTATCGTTGAAATTTAGTCTTACGTAGATGAAATTTTATCACGCTTGTTATAGTGGCTGGTGGTCTATCTATAGATGCAATGTCGTAAAAATTATCCAAAATTCAACATGTTTGACTGGTGTTTGTGATTTCTGGATCCTTGTTCGTGCCATTTTAGAGATCAATGTCTTTGATTGATCTGATGGATTAGTTGGATGTAGATCTTGTTAGACTTTTTCCATACTTGTTTATTTAATAGTTTCCTTTTCAATTTGTGTATGCACTGATATCCTGATAACTGTTGATTCAATTTCAATTTTTAGACCCATGATTGGGAATCCATTAATAGTTCATTTTCAGTAATAGATCAGATCTAGATTTGTGTGTATATGAGGCTAATGCTAACTAATATTGTTCTGGCTCGAAATAACCATACTTGTTGCATTCATTCATTTGTGTGCTTTAATTCCGAGTAAGCATCTGAATTTGGATGAGTTTGATGGTTGTTATGGTATAGTATTTTGATATCAGGTAATGAATTGTCTAGGCATAAAAAATGGTCGTCTGTTTATCCAAAGGTTTTACTCTTGTAAGGTTCTTTATTAAGGTTCTGAGGTATGGTGAAAATATTATCAGGAAGTGGATTTTGTAATTGGGCATCTTTATGCGAGTTACTAAATCATTAGTGCTGGAAATTTGCAATGATCTTAAAACTAAAAATGTCGTTGATTATGCAAACCCAAAGTCTTCAACCTGATGCGTGTTTATGCATGTCCTCTATTTGATTACGAACATACAAAGAATTTTCTACTTCTATGGTAATTTTCCTGTCCATTGTCTAAACTCTAAACAATTGAGTTCTTACTCTAAAATGGAAACAAGATAGAGGGGATGGAATCATCATATCTTTACCGTTTAACTGTAATATGCTGAACACTTTAAGTCAGTCACATTTGATCCTTGCTTTTCCCATACCATCAATTCTAATTTGCAGCAACTGTCATCATGCAAATATTCTGTTAACAGTCATTCAGGGATCTCTGCCGCTCTAACCCTATTTGAGGAAAACCATGGGTAAAGAACAATTGTTAGAATCCAGCCACTTCTATGTGTAGTTCTCGATTATAGCAAACCCAGACTATAGACCCATCCTAGTATTTTTTCATTCTTAGTGCAGGAATTTGCGCTCCAAACATGAATTTTGAGTAGTTTGTATTTGATGATGCCAGTTAGATGTTATTGGCTGTATTTGATGAATGCCAGAGCATGATGGTGGCTTATTGCATCCGTGTTTGTGCCAAAGATTTTTTATGCTTTGTGTGGTGCAGTCAGAATGCCATTAGGTTGGAAGAGAAGGAGAAGAGGGAGAAGGAAATGAGGATGCAGATTATTGAAGAAGCTGAGGAGTTCAAACGTGCTTTTATGGAGAAGAGGAGACAAAACGCCGAGACCAACAAAAATGACAACAGAACCAAAGAGAAGGTGAGTTGCTTATAATAATTTCCAAAAATGGTTAATTTTTCCTCCCCCATTACCGTCTTAACCAATACGATAGGTTGACGTTTCGAATTCCCCATATGTACAAGCATTGTACCTCCTCTACGCCAAAAAGTTTACTTCCTCTTTTTTAACCCGCCTGCTGTTGTTGAATTTGCTTGTATCAGGTTTACTTGGTGAACCAAGATATGTTCCATAAAGATGCGGATAAACAATACTGGAAAGCAATTGCAGAGCTCATTCCTTATGAGGTTCCCACCCTCGAGAAGAGAGGAAAAAAGAAAGAAGACAAAGACAAGAAAGCATCCATTACTGTCATCCAAGGCCCAAAGCCTGGTAAGCCAACCGACATGTCAAGGATGCGTCAGGTACTAGTTAAGCTCAAGCATACACCCCCACCCCACATGATTCCACCCAAACCCGAGCCTGCCAAGGATAGCAAAGATGCTAAAACTGGTAAAGATGCTAAATCTGGCAAAGATGCTAAAACTGGCAAAGATGCTACAACTGAAAAAGATGCGGCAAAGAACTCTCCTGCTTCTACGGAAGCTGCTACCCCTATCGATCCTCAAAAGGTCGAAAATGAAACTCCACCAGAGGCAGCTGAAAAGGCTGCGCCTGAGCCAGAAGCCGAGCCAGTGGCTGCTGCTTGATTTAACACGATCGATTTGTCTAAAGCGGTTTTTTGTTCTTTTCACTTATTACGGCGTCCTAATTGCATACTACCATTTTGATTTCGTTAAGCTGTGTACTGTTGGAGAAAGAAACTTATGTAGATGGATTCATTACGAGCCTGGATCATGAGCCTTGTTTGTGTTGGAGGATATGATCGGAGTTCCGATTTGAGCCTTGTAGTTCTTTCTCCTCTTGTGAAGGATTTTTCATTCTTTCATTACCTAATTAAGAAATTTGTATTAAGATTATGGATTCGATTTTGGTGTTTCTTGACGACACAAACCTAAATCATACGGGGTATTACTCTTTAGGAACTTGAATTTTATTTTGTTGTTCTACATCTTAAATGAAGTATTTGAAGGAATGCTCGATTGCTTATACCTCGTTGAAATCGACAGTTCCCACATTTGCTTTTACTCGAATACCTGATGTTTGTTTGTAGAGCGTTGATTTAGTGAACAAGGCCGTTTCACCTGATCCCTCATAATCACAATTATTCGCTTACAAGTTCTCTTTTTTCAGTACAACAAATTTTGTTACGAGTATCAGTGTCAATTGCGAAAGGGAGTGCGAAGCACAATCGAAGAAACAGAACATGCAGAGATTCAAAATGAAACTAACAACATGCATTAAACCTACTCGTCGAATTAACCCTCAAATCTTGTCCAAATCGACTCTCAGCAATCAAATTGAAAGCACATATGCTTGAGAAACGAACTGGGAAAACGCTTCTTAAACTACACATGGGGAAAACCACTCAATCCATTGTTTTAAATATTGGTCGCAACACCAAACACAGCAGAGTCATCAAACCATGGAGATCGATTTCAAACTGAGATTCAATACCAAGCCTCAAAGCATATATATTTCCTACGGATAATATTGAGTATCGACTATCGTCTATTGATCTCAATTCTCAAGTATAAATTTAAAATGAACAAGTCAATCTTACTACACTAATGTAACTTTCTGTAGTCCAATGCTTAAAATAGCGACTTCGCAGAATCAAATAAAGAATGGTACACCGTAGTAAACTCAATTTATCTTGCGGTCACTTGAGTGATTGTTACAGGGGCAGAGCTGAAGTGAAGTGAGCTAGAGCCGATCGACGTCTTCTCCTGTGGGCCCACAGTTTCAAGAAAGAACCCCGGGGCTGTCAGCTGCTTCTCATTTAGTCGTGTTTTCCTAGAGAGCATTTCAATAACCTGCTTCATTAGCGGCCTTCTATTAGCGGCTCCTTGAGTACAGAAAAAAGCGACTATCATGTATCTTATAACCATGTCCTCTGCGTATTCTCCCATTTCTGAATCTACTATTTCCAGGACTCTCCCTTCCTTGTATAGATTCCAAGCCTAACAAGAACAAACCTCATATTACAAACTGCAGTGTTAACTGAATTCAATAAAAACGGGGTAGCTTTCTATACGAGTATTTTCTCACAATATACGATAGCTACCGTGAGGTACTTAAAATGATAATATGGACTAATGACATCGCCATAAGGCTGGTAAAACAACGCTACCATGTGACCTGCATAGAGCAAAGGCAACAAACAGATACAATGACGGCGAAGATTCCAACGCTTTTGGGGTGGGGGGGAGACATACCCATTCTAGAAAATATTTTTGTGATCCATCCCAATTTCCTCTCGAATTGCTTCGACCACTAATTATTTCAAGTATAAGAACACCAAAGCTGTAAACATCCGCTTTTTTTGTCAGATGACCACCCAAAGCGTATTCTGGTGCCAAGTAACCCCTGCATCAAGAACACGATAGTGTAAACCTTGATTGTCGGGTCTTTACATTAGCGAATATAAAAAAAAAAATTCATGGGGTGCTTTTAAAATGTTTCTGTTCTATTAAATGTCGATATTGTTAATCGGAGGATCCTAATTAAAAAGAATACATACATTGTTCCTGCAATTCTTGTGCTAATGTGTGTGATGTCTTCAGGAAACAGCTTAGCCAACCCAAAATCTCCAATTTTTGGAAGAAAGTTGCCGTCAAGAAGTATGTTGCTAGCTTTGATATCCCTATGCACTATGGGTGGCACAAGTTCTTCATGAAGGTATGCGAGACCCCTAGCCGTACCCAAACATATAGCTGATCTCCTTTCCCAGTTCAATTTACTACGATCACTAGTATAACCTACACGAATAACAGTTAGCATAATGAAACCATAGACATCGCAAATTCGTCAGTCTCAAAAATGCTGATTATCATTGTTTTATAGAGCATGTCTTACCTAATAATGCACGATCTAGACTGTTATTTACTACATACTCGTACACTAAGATACGATTTGTGCCTTCAACACAGCATCCGATCAACTCAACTAGGTTTGGATGCCGCACATTTGAAATAGTGTTGATTTCAGACAGAAATTCATTTAGCCCTTGCTTTGATTCGGTTGAAAGTGTCTTCACAGCAACTCGGAGTCCACCCTTGAGGATTCCCTATGTAAACACAACAACTTCAATTTTTCCACAATTAATGTAGCAGGATATCGATAGAATAAATGTATTCCCTTTTTTAATGGAGCCAAAGACGCGCTATTCTTAGGTTTTGCATTATGATAGAATAACCAAATAAGGCTCACTAAATTGGCCACGCTTCTTTTGATTGTGAAGCAATCGTCTCAATCTTCGGCGTAATCAGAACTTCCACAAGAGTCCTGCATACGAGTTTATTTATATTACCTCAAAAACTATTCCAAAACCTCCACGGCCTATTTTATTGTTGAGATTGAAGTTATCTGTTGCCGCTCTTAATTCATTGTATGAGAACTGTCTGATGTTCTGAAGCAACCTTCCTGTTTGAAGAAGGCAAGACATTTTAAAACCATAAGATACCACGTAAAATATGAAAGTAGACGCAGAAAAGCTTAGAAACTAATCATCACTAAGATCATAGAAAAGAATGCTGAATCATGGTTATCCATTCTGATCAATCAGAAACCATTCCTTTCCGAACTTTCAGAACTTCAACTAGGATAATATACTCGACCAACATCGTGAAACAGTACAAACTATGAAGAATGTATAGCGGACATCTTCCTGTAACTCTGAATTTACATTTCTACCTCTTGAAATCATGTTTCAGGAAAGGAAACGGTGAATAACAATTTTTGAAACAAAGATATGAGCTTTCTTTCACCTAGCAATCTCAGAAACGCAAAACTTCACACGAGATCAAACGATCATCTTACATGAGGAATGCATGAATATATGGGTTGTGTCGCATGCGAGATCATCTCATACGAAACTCGTTGTTTCACAAAACCAGTACAATAGAAAAACAAGTAAATTACCCTCGACTTCTCTGACAGATGGGGCAGAAATTTGTTTCTTCTTAGAAGAAGGGCCTCCAAAACAGCCACAGCTCATGTCTGTTTGATTACAAAGTACATGCAATTTAGTGAAACAAATACCATAAAATTCATTCAATAGAGAAAATATATGGAACTAAAGCAGTTCTAGAAATTCTTATGTCCACCGGGAGTACCACACCACCGTACAGCCCAACCAATAAGAGAATAAGAGAATTTGGATTAATAAGATTGACCCAAAATAACTAAGCATATCGAAATAGAATAAAAAACCAGACTTATTATTGGTTAGGGTGTACGCTCGGAAGACCTATGATTTTTTCAGTTCGCATACCAAGCATAGAATCTCAAGCAAAATATTAAAATTTCCCAAATTTTGTTATCTTATGATTAAAATTGAAACACAAGATCAACAGCATCCCATAAGAGTATTTGGCTTGTTTGGCAAAACTAACTGAAAAGGTAGCTGAAACCTGAAAAGGTAGCTGAAAACTGAAAAACTAACTGAAACTTGAAAAGCTAACTGATAAGGTAGCTGATTATATAAAAAAATGTTTGGCAAACTAACTGAAAAGGTAACTGATTTTGATGAAATTACGTAAAAGGATATGATAATTATTTAGTAATATAGATTTAAGGGGTAAAAAAGGAAAATCAAACTAAATCAGGTACCTGAAATCT
>VHZZ01004685.1:69373-80419 GCA_009801015.1 Silene noctiflora | reverse complement strand
ATTGTTGTATATTTGAGATGGTCACAAAGTGAGTTAAATTGGGTATATTATTTTGATGTTTCTTAACTTAACATGTTCTCAAATTGGTTAAAAATATAACTGGATTACAATGTGCCTTAAAATAGGTACTAGTTATGTATTTGTACAATGTGTTACTTGTAACCACTTTAGAGTTAATTGCTGTATAATTAAAATGGTCACAGAATGTGTTAAATTGGGTGTATTTCTAGCATGTTTCTTAACTTAACATGTTTTTAATTTGGTTAAAAATGTTAGTAGATAATTTGTTTTAATGTTAACGGAGTTGTGTGCGATGTTAATTACTTAAACCAATATGTGAAAATGTGTAACCATTTTATGTTTACCATTCTATCATTTTGTGCAAATCCGCCTCCGAAAGTGGATGACAACAAGGAGAAATCTTTCGGTGGTAGCCATTATGCACAAGAACCTGACGCACTAGATAGAAGGCCAGGAAAAGGGAGCTGATGAGCCTTAAGGATCAATAAATGAAAGCGAGATGACGAACCGGGGAGAAGAAGGTCAATGGCAGGAAACACTAGTCTCATGTTTTGGGGKTTATTTTGGACATTGTTTATGGTCTTATTTTGGACATTGTTTATGGTCTTATTTTGGGCATGGTTTAGAGTTATGTTAATTTGTCTTTAAATTTATGACATTGTTTATGCCCTTATTTTACGACATGCTTTGTGAAATATTTTGGGCATTTACTTTTGGACAATTGTTCCCACAATGGTGACATTTTCGTCAAGAATGTGAAGTAGTTAGTCATATGTATTGGTTATTGCAATTTGTCAGGATGATCACATGGTGGAACACAATTGTTTACATTTTTAACAGTTATGTTACCATAAGAAATATTGAACAACATTACCATTAAAATACAATGGCAAGAATGTAAATTGTTTACATATTGATCTATTATGTTACCAAATACAATATGTAACATATTGTGCAACAATTAAGACTTTAGGTAACCTGCTATGAAATGGTGACATTTTCTTAAAAATTGTGAACTTAATGGGCATAAACATTGATTATTACAATTTGTTTAAGTGATCACATATATGAACACAATTGTTCAAATTTTAATCAATTATGTTACCAAATTGTATATAGAAACATATTGTTCAAGAATGGCAACATGACTTATAAATTTCAATGCCTTAAGAAATACATTGATTGTGATTTGTTTACATATTGCGCAAGAGTGAAAAACATTGCTGGTAAAATGCAATGGCAAGAATGTCAATTGTTCACATAAATTACATAATGCCACCTCTAATTCACCTTTTGTAAAATATATTACAATAGGTGTTCCCCTGTCTATCCATTATGTTACCAATTAAAATATGCTAACAATATGTGTAATAATGGAAACATTAATTAACAGTTAATTAAATTGCCACAAGTAAATCGCTATATTTAACAACTTGTTGACATGGCATTTATAGCCTCTCCCTCAGCGTCACTTATTTTCCTCTACGACTAGTGTTGTTGCTGCCACTAAGTGGGCAATTGATGGACTATACCACCAGATGTACTAGTTGTACGGTGTAAAATCTGAGCTTTGTAATAAAGTATTCGAGTTTTATTTAAAAGAATATGAGCTTTATTAGAAAGTATTTGAACTCATCCATTTACACAATAAAACTATAAACTTTGAATTAGCTCAGAAAAAATACACATAAGCTCAGATATTTATATCTTGGTTGTACAATGCTTATATACAACTGGATGTATAATCCTATTTGTGATGAGTGGGGGTTAAGCCATGGTTGTGTTCTGTGACGTGTTAACAGAATGACATTAGGATAAAAAATAGAGACATTTATAAGATATACAACATTTGTCTTTAAATAATCTGTCATACTCTAGTTGACAGGGTGACATTAGGACTAAAAGTAAAAACATTTATTAGATATATAACAACATGTGCCTTTAAATAATCTATCGTACTATAGTTGAGAGGGCGACATTAGGACTAAAAGTAGAAACATTAATTAGATATACGACAACATGTGCCTTTAAATAATATGCAACTAAAACAGGGTGACATTAACACCAAAATATAAACATTTATTTATATTGAAATATACAAACGTATATTCATTCAAACATTTACTATACTCAAAACCTATACACCCATATTCAAGTTAAGAATAATCAAACTTTATAATCCAAAAGATGACAAAAAAAGATTCACTCATGAACAACGTCAATAACATCATAGAAAATCTTATTCATTAATTTGTGTTAAAATGTTCCATGATAATATATAGTAATAATGATAATATGCACAAAGTTGACAAGGTGACATTAGGACGAAAAGTAGAAACATTAATTAGATATACAACAAAATGCGTCTTTTAAATAATCTGTTGAACTTTAGTTGACATGGTGACATTAGCACTAAAAGTAGAGACATGTGTCTTTTACTAATCTGTTGTACTGCAATTGACAGGGTGACATTAGTACTAAAAGTAGAGACATTAATTAAATATACAACAACATGTTTCTTTTAATAATCTGTTGCACTGCAGTTGAAGGGGTGACATTAACAGTAAAAGTAGAGACATTAATCTGATATACGATAACATGTGCCTTTAAATAATCTGTAACTAAAATAGTTGACACGGTAACATTAACACAAAAACTATAGACATTCATTATATTCACTTATTGACGAAGACGAAGTAGGATGATGAAGATGGATGCAAACCCAAATTTTAAATTTTTAAAAAGTAGACATAAAATGGATGCAAAACACAYAACYCAAATTTTAAAAACCAACTATCAACAAATAAATAACAACAAAATTTCATAGCAACTAAAATGGGAACAATTTTGGAATTTGATAAAAAAAATTGATACAAAGTTTAACAAAAAAAAAAAAAACAACCTTGGGAAAGAAAAATGAACTAAAAATTGTAATAATCAAAGTAAAATTGGTAACAATCACCAACAAAAATTCAACATGAAATTATAATCACCAACAATCACTGAAATTAAAAATGGAAATGAACTAAAATGAAGAAAATATAATCAGTACATGTGCAAGTTGATAGGGTGACAAAATGAAGAAATTATAAACATTCTTAGGATATACGACTACATATTCATATATAGGTTTAATACACATCTCTTGAAAACGATACAAATAGTATCGTTTACCTTTAATCTAGCATTCCTTCCCAGATTTGCTTCATTTGGTTATGAAGATGATATGTTTCTAATATTTGTTGGATCTTGAATATGATGTTTTTCTAGTTTTTTGAATTTTGGATGAAGATGAGCATAGAGAAAATTTTTTTGTTAAGCTTTTCTGATGAAAATGAGAAAGAGCAAATAAAATGTGGTTTAGATTGTCTTGAAACTATAAATAAATCTATCATTTTTTAAATATGGTGCAAGTACAAAGTAGTGATTAGAATATTGTAGATATTAGACACAATACCCAAGCAGCCGCCCAACTTCTATCTACTACACTAGTGGACCCGGTATCAATTCCAAGCAATATGGTATAAATTTGACCCATTATAAACTTGTGACGGGTATCTCCGGCACAAATAAGAATTTGTGATTAATAAATGTGACTATCCATAAACAGCAATAGTCAGATTTCTTACCTTTCAAATTCTAATAGCTTCTAGAAAAAAGGTAAGGGTATGGAGCCCAAAATGCAGAATTAATATGGGTAAAGTTAGTGAAATTAGTGGACGAATTTGACCTAGTTCAAGATCTTAATAAGAGACTTGAGAGAGTCAAGGATATACTGACTCCAATAATTGAGGCCCAAAATGTTGTTGACCCTACTATGTAACCACAAACCCCTCCGTTTCACATATGAACACAAGTTATCAAAATCTTTAATCCAAAGACTAATTTGATTTCCTTTTTGAAGATTGCAAAATAAGTGCTCTTAATAAGTCATTTATTTTACCCTCCCATTTGTCAAAAAGCAAACTTGAATTTCACGTTGAGTCGGAGTGACTAGTGAGTAACATTTTACTATAGTATTAATGTGGGTTTTCGCTTTTGAGTCATTTGGAACAACTTCTCTTTTTTGCTAACATAAGAATAAGAATAAGAGTGCACATATGTGACCTTCTATTTGCAACTTGAGGGTGTTATTAAAACACTGGGGTAATATTATTGTTGTTGTTGGTCCACGATAGAATTGATCTATCCAAATAATTTTGTGAGACGAAATGCACATAGTACGTGTAGCTGGCAAATGTAGATATAGTTCGTCTCATTGTAGACGACCAGATGACAGAAAGTGACCTCTCACAAAATGCAAGTGAGAGGGCAAGTGGGGGGTATCCATTTCTCACCCACTTGCATTATCCACTTACATTTTGTGAGAAAGGCACTATCTTCTTCAGCTTTAGACGGATAGTGTCCGTCTACAATGAGAATCTGTGATGTAGATATCATACGACGAAGTTTAGTGGTCGTCTCATTTATCTAAATTGTTTTCGGAGTGATCAAATTAAATTAATGATATAATAACACTTGTATTATCTAATAAAATATCCATAATTTTAAGTATTATGTTTTCTTTAACTATCTAATTCTCTAATTCCTTAATTCATACTCCATATATAATCTTTAGTAAGTCTCCTGAGAGACCGTCTCACTACATTAATGAGAGACAACCAATAAATAACTAAGAATTAATTAAAAAAAAAGATAAAAATGAATTAACAATGGTAACTACCTATTACGAGAGAGATCTCTCTTTAGAATTTGTGTATAATCTTTTCAGTTTTCACTCCTTCAATTTCATTAATCTCACAATTAGAAAGAATATACAAGAAATTAGTACCAAAATATGAAATCAAACATGAAAGATAAATTCGGTATTAATTAGAGTTTATTTATAATCATTGTAAGTTACACCAAAAGGGTAATATACTAAAATATACGGAGTACGCACTATCAATCCATCACCCCCGAAAGAGTGTTGATTTGAATGTTTTATATTAACGTTGTAAAATATTCTCACTGACAACGGTTGTTAACAAGAATCTACGGTTTGAGATTGATTAGGTCAAAGCTAGCTTCGGACGATGTATCCTCGGCAATTTGTTGACCAAACCGATTTTTTTTGTTTTTTTTCGTAATTGCTAAATCCCGCGCTCAATTTTACTATATCCCACGCAATTTCCCCTCTTTTTCCATCACTACCCTTCTCTTTAAAAAAGAAAATAAAAAAACAGAAAATAGATAAATAAATTAACCCTAATCCAAACAGCCGACACCCCCTGCCACCTCTACCGTCCCTGACTACCCCCCAGCCCCGACCAGCCCGATCCTTGCACCGTCGACCACCATACACAGCCTCGCCGTCGACCACCCTACCCAATATATACTCTAATAGAATCTCAGTTCTATTAATTTTATTCATTTTGAGGCTTCATTTCTTAATTGTATGACACATCCAAATTTAATTGATCCGTCATTTGCATAGTGAATCGGACAGTGTAAATTTGGAAGCACATGTTTGTTCCATCATCCTCAACCTTCTGCTTCTTTGCGGGGTACTTTTGTTATCCTCAAACACACCAAACAGACACGTACGATTTGAGTTAGACATGGACATATGGTGGTCGAGTGTGGCGTGGAGTGCAAGGAGGGGTTGGGGCGGCGTCGATTGGGGGGTTTTTAATTTCATCTTGTTTCTCTCTTAGTGGGGTGAGAAATGAGAGAGGTATACTCAGAATAAAAGGGTAAAATGCGCGGGATTGAGTAATTCAAGTCCTTTTTTTCCTTTTTTTTTTTTTTTTTTTTTTTTTTTTTTTTTTTGACTTAGAGCATCACTGATAAAGTTAACGTAGAAGCTTCTTTAAAGAAATCCATACATAGACCAATAGACCATAGTACAAGTGGGGTACATATTTGTCCTTTTATCTACGTACGTATTATATTATCTATATTATCTTATTTTAAACTTTATTGATTGACAAGTTATGATATGCTCGATAGATTATTTAGGTCTATGAAGAAAGTTTTCACGTCGTCTTCGAAAAAATGGAGATAAAATAAATTATTTTGAATTCAATTTACAGTTGAAAATAAGGTATTAAAGTAACAAAAAGATGGTTTATAAAAACGATTTTTTTTAAAAACATAAATATGGTTTAAAAAAGTCCCTAGCCATTTGCGGCATTATGAAAATAGTCAATGTCGCAATAACAAAATTACAAGAAACACATAAAAGTTCACGAGAGATATATTTACTATAAAATATTGTACGACTATTCTTACGAGAATTAATTTTTATTTTGTTATTACTAGTTACTTACAAAGTGTTGTAGTTAACTGAAAATTATGTAAAATTTTAATCTTTTTGTTTAAATTAACAACTTAAATTCCATTTCTTTTGTCTGAACATTATGCATGTCTACAAATTTGTTATACTCTTGTACATATCATTTCAAATTTTGAGACACTAAATTTTTTCGTCTTAGAGCAACTATTAAAAAATGTATACTCTGAAAATATTATTGCATCACAAATATTTTTACATAAGCTATTGCTATAATTTTTTTTCACGTATTCTCGTATTATAAAGTTAAAGGTAAGTTTATCGTAAAACAAAATTAACATATACGACTATACGAGTAAAATAGAATCGAAGAACTAATATCATATGGAGTAGAATTTCAAATACTGCATGATTAATACCGCAGGTTGAATTTACGCATTTGATTTGCAAATTCCTTTGATTTGTTTATAAGGTGGTGCGTTAGATTTGGCAAGCTACTGAGTATTTAATTGTTGAAGTAGAGAAGTCTCACATACTCCGCCGTATGTAGCAGGTAGCCGGCGGCGAACTTGATTATTTAAATCCATCTGGATTCGTACTCAATTTGCTAAATCTCAATAGCAAGTTTGGTTTAAGATGAAGACCGTTCACAAGCTCTCTTTCATTTTAATATATAAACGCTTGTGATTGTCGTTTTAATTTAAAAAGGTCTTAAGCAATAATAAGAGTTTAATTACGACGCTAAATTACTAGATCACCTTCTTAAGTCCGACAACACTCACTTACAGATTTTTAATAGGGGAAAAAGAGTTGCTAGTTTAGTTGGTGAAATCATTAAAATGTGGTGTTATCTGAGGACACACTCTGAATTTTATAATTCTTTTGGTAATAAAATTTAGAAAGTCACGCTATTTATAAAATATATGTTAAAACCAAAAATAACCTAACAAACATGAAAGAATTACATTCTCATAAAATTAAGTCGGTTCGTATCTAATGCCTTAAAATGATAGCGATAATTTACAAAAATCGAAAACTTTGAGTTTTATTTAGACTTAAACATATTAATTTTCTATAGTTGAATTCATTACTATAATCTATATGGTTAATTAAGAGTTGTTGAGATCAAATAACTTTTAGAAGAACACAAGAACATTTTCCATTTGTATACATTGTCAAATATGTAGCATGACAATTGACAACAACTTCTTACAAAAAAGTTGGTTGGACAAGTTCAAACATTCACAACCCCACGAAATCAACCTTTTAAATCTAATCAATGTTATTGACATTAATTATATATCTGGTTTATGACAAAACTATCCGTCTTAAATTTAAAGCGGATCAAATAACATAGATAAGGGAAAAGCAATGCTTAGATATTAACAAAAACCTTGTCATATTTATACAAGTGGAATACTATTTGACATGTTTAATTTTACTCTTAAGACATATATTTAAGAGACTAATTGTAATTATATAAGTATTATATAACACAAATTATAGAATAAGACGATCACGGTCCATTTTCATAAAAAGATTATTCATTTAATGCTAATTATTGAGTTATTTTTTTAACATAATATGACTGTTTTACTGTATGAGACCGTTTCACATGCACTAAGTATATAATAATGGTAATACCACCAAGTAGTTTAATTAACCAAGTAGCATGCACCAATAGAATTTTCTTACCACGCAAACCTACTAAAAGATCAACTTGCAAACATTATCAAGATTCAAGAACAAGACAAACCTACTCAACCACTAATCTTATTATTTAATTCCTATGTTTCCATTGACTTATACATTTCCACCTTCCTTCCTTCCTTTAATCCTTAATGATATACGAATACGGAGTACTATATTTATCCTATTTTATATCTCCTCTCTATATATACATGTTTCCGTACTTAAATAACCTTAATTAATTAATCCTAATATAACATACATTTTCATCTTTAATTACAATAATATGGATCACCACCACCCCTTAGATTTCCCTGGAGGCGGCCGACCGCCTCGAAAAGAGCTACAAGGCCCTAGACCGGCCCCTTTAAAGGTTAGAAAAGAATCCGTCAAGATAAGAAAACCACCCGTTGCACCACCAGCTGGGACGATGCCACATCAGCAATACCAGCCAACTCAGCAGCAGCCACGTCAGCCTGTGATAATATATACTGTGTCTCCTAAGGTAATCCATGCAAACCCTAATGAGTTCATGACGCTTGTACAACGGCTAACTGGTCCTGATGCCTCGTCATCGTCATCCATAGCTAACCATTACGTGAGTGGGGCCATATCACCCGCGGCACGGTTCGCTAGCATTGAAAAGACGAAAATGCCCCTAGAAGGTAAGGATATGGCACATATGGGTGGTCACGACGAAGGGGTAGAAAGCGCATCAAGAGTGTTTGTTCCGGGGATTTTATCACCCGGTCCAGGTTCACTTCCTCCAATTTCACCAAATTTATTTTCACCATTTTTTAATGATTTAAATTATGGTAATAATTATAATTACAGTAGTAATTATAATTATCAACATGAAGGTAATAATAATAGGAATTACGTAGATGGGAGTAATTATGTGGCTAGTCCATTTTCTACTACTACTAATAATAATTTTACTTCTCCTGGAGCTGTAATTTCACCTGGTTCTCTTGATCTTTTGCATCAAATCTTGAATGGATAATTAATATACAACAATTCTTATATAAAACCGTTATTCATTAAGAAGAGATTTGTTTTATAATTAGATAGATAATTAGATAGAGTGATCACGTTAGTAATAGATTTTGAATTGTGAATTTTTTGTAGAAACATTCAATGGAATTATTGTGGATAATGTTACGTTGGATTTTTGAAATTGTCTTTTGATCATGTCTTTATTTGTTGATAGATTTAATTCAATTAACATTTAACAATAACTTACTAGCAATTGATCTTAACGCGGTGGAAAATTTTAGCGGCGGTAAAGGGATCATAATTTTGGTAAAACTAAAAAATGTTCAAAATTTTAACTAACAATTTGGAAATTTTCATTGGTCAGCGGAGGTGAACGTCCTTACTAGTCTCCCCACCTCCACCACCAGTTACTAGTAGTATGAGACCTTTTATTATGCAATAGTTTTTGGTTGATTCTATTTTAGACCTTTTCTTGGAAAAATAAAATATTGTGACATTAAGTCAAATAATTTTGTCTTGATTAGTCAAAAGCAAATTTTAGACATTATTAGGTTATGAATATTTTGGATGGTTTTGGTTAATGCATTAATTAATTGTTGGACTTGTTGCTAATTCTTTGTATGTAGCACTTGGTTTATAATTTAGATTACACCACATGTTAATTAATAACTTTACGTGAGATCATCTTCAATGAAGTTGCTATTGGAATAATGTAATGTACAGCGTAATGGATGTTGATCCATATGCAACTATATCCAAGTAGTAGTGATTAGGTAAGAAGAGGTGTGTTATTCACAATGTCTAGCTACTCTGAATTAGAGGGGAACCTAATTACTCATTCTATCCCGATCAATTATTATCCTTTGATTTTGGCGCAAAGGTCAAAGAAAGAGGAGGACACCAATTATTAAATGACATGTGTATCAAATTGAGTGGAAATGATCAATTGCTCATCAAATGATGTATTCCTTAAATAGAAAGAACAACAATTGACTGAGATACCCAAAATGGAATAGGACAACAAATGATCGGGCAGAGGGAGTAATAGTAAAGGGTAGTATTCATTACCCAAACTTCCAAAAAATGGTTAAGATTATCGAGTATTACAACCTCAAAATTCTTATATATGAGACCGTAACCATAAGTATAAAACAGTAAGAGAAAAATTCGCTATCCAAAAATATAATGTTTAGGTTCGCCCCTGCTTTGAACAATGATGTATTTTGCAACTATATGCAAGAAGTGAGGTAGGTAAGAATTTCAGTGTCCATCATTGAATTTAGTCTGAATTCAAATCGGATAAGATCATAAAAAGTGGTAAAGTTATCTTCGATCATAAATTTTAAGTGGTTGCATTTTCTGTGTTTCGAACCCAAGACCCTCCAGTTAAGATAGATTAATTTTTTGGTACATTATGACTTGTGGGTTTTTGGCACGGCCAAGTTGGCTATAAGAAGGTTGCAGCTACTGACGAAACGATGGATTTGGCCAATAGATAACCGGTTTAGTTAATATGTGTGCTTGGGCACGTGTTAAGATGCTAATTAGACAAAGATTTTATGAATATATCATGAGAAATTGATATATGTTCTCATATTTGCCATACTTAGAGGATTATACATGTAATTCTTTCTCTAACTAGCACGCACATGTTAGAAAAATCCGTTACATATATCAACTATTAGTGGGCCCAAAAATCCACGCACATTAAAATATCCATTTGCTTAACTTAAATTCTTATTTAAGATGGATATATAAGTGTTAAACTTAAAAAAAAATTCAAATAAGATAAATATGACAAAAATTACAAGAATGCCACCTTTGGTATGCACAACAATGACAGATGATGCACGCAATTAATCATTTTGTTGGGGAAGCGTCCTGTAAACCCGGTGCGGGAAAAATCTCACCCAACAATGATACTACGATATAACACGAACAATAAACGTATGTAACAACAAATAAAATGACACCACAATTTATCACGTGGAAACCCTTTTCAACTAAGGGAAAAACCACGGCTCTCTCGACAAATTAATTCACTAATAAGATATTACAAAGTTCGT
>VHZZ01004684.1:64269-75914 GCA_009801015.1 Silene noctiflora | reverse complement strand
ATAAGTTATGGTCGATTTTGGAGATGTTTTCGCTTTCCGGCGAGAGCTGAAATGGATCGTGTGAAGTTCCGTCTTGATAACGGTCTACTGCACATGTCCGCCCCCCTTAGAATTCCTGAATAATGTGATTCTTGAGGATTCGTTTGTTGTCGATTTGGTTAATCAAAACTTAATTGGATTGTTTTACTTTTTTTTTCTTTGTTTAATAAAATTGGATTGTTTTACTTTGTTGTTATTAGTTTGGCTATTTTCTTGCATAGAATTAGGGATGACTGTTAGTGTTTCTTGCAGGGTGAGCAAATTTAGTTCTGGACCAGAAAAATGGATTGGACCGGGCCATTTGGTTTAGACTAAATCCGGACCGAATTATTTTAGTCCGGTCCTCGGTTCTCATTTTTTCAAGTTTTGGTCTTCGGTCCGGTCCGGTGTAAGACCGGTTAATTTAGGTCCGGACCGAATGGACCAAATAAATTTCATCTTTTTTAAGACTAATCATTAAAATATTATGAATCAAATTAACATTTTTTCTTCAAAAGACATTATAAATTAGTATTGTAAATAATTTTCAAAAAAAGTGTCGTCTAATTATTTAAATGCATTTTATTTAGTGGAATTAAAATTTAATTATCGTATACGAAAGAGTGAAAAAACTAGTTTTAGTCCATTTCGGTCCAAGACCGGACCGGACCAAATATTTCGATTTCGGTCCGGTCCAAGATCGGAAGTTTTAGGTCCGGTCTTCGGTCCACTAAATTTGTATTTTCGGTGTTTGGTCCAGTCCGGTTTGGTCCAATCTTGGACCGATTCTCAGCGTTGTACTACTATAGGAGGGGTAATTTGGGTGATGTGAGAAATTATTCACTTGAGGAGTCGGAAAATAAGACAAATGGCGTCGGGGCAAAAATACGGTGGTGATTGAGAATTTACAATGAAGGTTCGGTGTTATTCTTAAAAAAAGCAAATATAAAGTGGTAAATTGTAAGGATACGCAAATAATAGATAGTTATTTATAATCTATCCTAATTTTTTTTTAAAAAGAAAAGTCGAGCTCTTTATCAAACTCCTTGAGTTTAAATTATTATATTTAAAATATATATTTTTTTTAAAAAGTCCAACTCTTTCCGAATTGGTGTGGTAAAAGAGTATATACTCTATATATACAAACAATATCGACAATATCGACGTACCCAACATAGCGGACGAACGCTTAATATCTTACGTAACCCTTAACTCCTCCAATCCTTTGAGGTTCTCTCTCATTTTCATGTTAATTCTCTATTTACAAAACTCGAATTAGAGAGACAATTTCTTATTAAGTTATGATGAAGAGACCATTTTTTCATACATTTTTATATGTTTCACACTTTTTTATTTCAATGTGAATAATCTAATCTAATTACACTAGACATAATTACGTTCATAACTTCCCCGGGTTTATCGACGGTACATATGATAAAATGACAATTGTTTAAGATTTCTCTGATTTGTTATGTACGAGTATTATGATTTCAATTGATGAGCAATGCTGAAATACCTAAATAGTTGAAATCTTATCGAAAAAATTAAAGGAAGCTTGTGCTTTTGGTACATGTATGGTGATTTTCGAGGCATTTGTTTAACTATTCTATGTTAGGGTGTTTGGTTTGTATGTTTATTTGGGTAAGTTTAACGTGACAAATGAAAAATCAACATAAAAGTCGACAACATGATTTGGGTAATTTTAACGTTTCCAACTCCTACATGATGGGGGAGTTTAACTATCTACCCCCTTATGGCTATTGAAAACTCCTAGGAAACCAACTGCAGCATGAGCAACATGTGAATTTAAATTTAGGAATTAAAATCACTTGCATTACAAATTAACACATCAATTTAATTCATGTATGAACCAAACAAGATCATAATAACAAAAATAAATACTAGTAAATTGATCACCTACTTATAATTTCATTAATTTGGTATTTATAACCTATCTTAACACTACATTTTCAATTACAACTTTTCTCCTAATTTTTACCATATCAAAATATTTTACTAGCCATTTTGTGAGTGTTTGTATACAAAGTAGATGTTAATAGTATTTTATTAGGCATTTGGGTGAGAGTTTGTATACAAAGTTGGTGTTTATGTAGGAGCTTCAAGTATTGATTATGAATAATTACTACAACTTTTATGAGTGATCACACAACTAATCTACATTTGCTTTGAAATGTTGATCCTTTGATTATACATTGTTCTAAAATAAATTATTGCATTCGATAATATTCTCACCGTTTTAATTGGAAAAGGTTAAAAGTAAAACTTATACGAAGAGTCGAAGAGCAACTTTTTGTAGTTCTCCATGTTGTAGTATATCAACATGGTTTAGAGAACCATTCATGGTACTCGAATGTAGAACATTTTTTACCTCATTGTTAGAAAAAAAATTATAGTGAAGAATAATAGTTTGTGTTTAATAAATTACTCGAATGTAGAACACATGGTAGTCTTTAGACAAGACTTCTAAGACTACCAATAATCTACTAAGTAATTTATTTATGGGATATTCTACGGCGTACCCTTGAATTTTTCGGTTTTCTATGGTGTACCCATACATTTTTGAAATTTTATGGTGTACCCCTAAACTCTATACATTACTCTATATAGTGACTTTATTTGTTGTCTTTAATATGTTAGTTTACTAATTGATMTATTAAATCGTTTATTTACCATTCCAATTACTCGATAACCTACTCATGTGCTTATTAATTCGCCGAGTTACCATTAACCCACCAAATAGTATACGAATCTAACCAAAATTTCATCAAATTTCCATTAACATTTCATGAATCATAACCGAGGTTTTTAATAATAGTTTGTGTTTATTAAAAGTGATTTGTGATACTTTTCACATAAGATAGTGATACAAAATTAATAAGTCAAATTAAACGTCAAAATACGATTGTTTGATAGTGATAAAGTTAACGGAAAGTTAAAGAAGATCATAATAGATAAATATTTAAGAAGTTTAGGGATACAATGTAGAATATAAAAAATGTAAGGGTACAACATAGAAAACCGAAAAATTCGAAGGTATACCATAGGATATCCCTTTATTTATTTATTTTTCTTTTTTTTCGTGTAGCGAAGGAATCCGCAACCATTACCTTTAACAATGACAATCCCTTGTCCACGATGATTGACTCATTGACCCACCGAACGCAACGAACACTTTGCTTCTCATTATTCAATCACTTCAGGTTCTCTCTCTTATCTCACTATCTCTCCCTCCTTCATAATTTAAATATTTAAATAATTAAAATTTCACATTTCCATGAATTCATTGTTAATTACCTACTAATTATCTTTTAGTTGTAATCGAATCTTAGTTTTCTTGTATGTTCAATTCTTCGTTTTGATGGGATTTATTAATCATCTTATGTAACCGAAAATTGGTGGTTAATTTGATTAGGGTTTGTGTTTGATTATTTAATTAGGTATAAATCTGGGTTTCAATTCGAAGGAAATTTAACAAATTGAAGAGGTATATGTGATAAAATCAGGTGGAAGTTGACAATTGATTGTTGTATATGTTGGTTAGTTGATGAATTAATTTAGGGTTTGATGGGTAATGCTGAAATACCCAAATGGTTGAAGGGATTACCCTTAGCGCCGGAATTTAGACCCACTGATACTGAATTTGCTGACCCAATTGCGTATATATCGAAAATCGAGAAGGAAGCTAGTGCTTTTGGTATATGTAAGGTGATTCCCCCGTTGCCGAGACCGTCAAAACGATATGTTTTCAACAATGTGAATAAGTCCCTGTTGAATGCAAGAGAGCTAGGGTTAGGAGATGTAGATGTGAAGGACTTGTCGAAGAGGATGAGAGGGAAGGAAGGTGGTGAGAGAGCTGTGTTCACGACTAGGCAGCAAGAGTTAGGACAAAGTTTAGGGAGAGGGAAAGGGGAGGGGAAGAAGTTGCCACAGACTGCGAGGAAGCAGGTGTGGCAAAGTGGGGAGGTCTATACTTTAGACCAATTTGAGGCAAAGGCGAAAGGATTTAGTAGGAGTGTGCTAGGTACAGTGAAGGAAATAAGTCCGATAGAAGTCGAGGCATTGTTTTGGAAGGCGGCTTTGGAGAAGCCTATATATGTTGAGTATGCAAATGATGTCCCAGGTTCTGGTTTTGGAGAGCCAGAGGGGTTGTTAGGTTTTTTCCATCCACGCAAGAGAAGGAGAATAACTGGTCAATGTCAACGAGGAAGATCTTATTATGCAAAATACAATGTAAACACTTCTAAGAGTGATTGCAGTGGGGTGGAAGGACAGGCATTTCCCCACGATACATCTTCATCGTCAAAGGAAGGGAAGGGAATACTTGGTTCACCGAGCATGTCATATAATGAAGCTTTACAATCTAATGAGTCTAGGGGTGATGTCGAACTAGAAGGTACTGCTGGATGGAAACTTTCAAACAGTCCTTGGAACCTGCAAGCAATTTCCCGTTCTGCTGGATCACTTACTCGATTTATGTTGGATAACATTCCTGGTGTTACATCTCCAATGGTTTACATCGGTATGTTATTCAGCTGGTTTGCGTGGCATATTGAAGATCATGAGCTTCATAGCTTGAACTTTATGCATACTGGCTCACCAAAGACATGGTATGGGATCCCTGGCGACTATGCATTTGCTTTTGAGGATGTTATACGTAAGAAGGCTTATGGGGGAGAGTTTGACCACTTAGGTATGTTGTAGATAAAACTCCTATGAATTACTTATTAGTTTCGCGTACAAATCACTTTGATGTATTTGGTTGATCGCTTGTGTGTATTGAATCTTGAATTACGCAGCCTTACCCTTGTGTTAACATCCCAGAAAGATTGTTGCCCAATAATTCATTGTTAATATTGCAATGAAAATTGCATTGTGTTAGTGTAAGAAAATAACGGTGTTTTTGACTCAAAATGGAAAAAAAACTACTGGCATCCCGAAACAGGAAATTTTATGACAAAATATCTATTTCCTTTCATGCTTGAACCATTTTGGAGTAACTTAACAAAAGCTAGGATGACTTAGTGTGGGCTAGTGCTGTGTTAGTGTGTAATGATAATGTCCAGGGGTCATACTTCGTAGTACAAAAGTGAGATAAACTAGCTATCAGCATGCTGTATATTGATTGTTGCATTGTGACCTGTGCTGGGAAGCAAGTGTAGAACTACAGAGACTGGAGTTAACTCATTATGAGCGTGCACTGGAACTCACGTGAGTTATAAGAGAAACAATAAGAGACCAGATTCCATTTAGATGTAATGGTAGTGTATGCATATTTGGAGTTGTCTTTTGGGAACCACTTATCTGGCATCCAGTGAATTTTTTTATGCTTAAATTGCAGTTTTGTTGAGTTCTCATGTTCATTAGTTTTTTTTTGAAATCATGTTCTTAATTTTATTAGGTAGAAATAAATACAAATTGAACATAATACTATTGTAACTTAGGTTTTTATCTCCTGGACAGCTGCACTGAAACTTCTTGGTGAAAAGACCACCCTTCTCTCACCTGAGATGATTGTTAGATCTGGTATCCCTTGTTGCAGGTATCCCTTTTATCGTTAATACCCATGTATTGGCTGATTCTAGATTTCCCATTCATGATTATGAGCACTACTTTGGTCACTCAGCTCGATTGTTCCGCTCATTTCCTCGACTGTTGTATTAATATGTGGACTATTTTAATTAGGTTGATACAGAATCCTGGTGAATATGTGGTGTCATTCCCAAGGGCTTATCATGTAGGATTCAGTCATGGTAATTTCTTTTTGAGTTTGATTAAGAGTGACATGAGATTCAAGTTATATAAGCTTGACAACTCTTTCATACATGTATTATTTGTTCTGATTGCACTGATTGAGGACAGTAGTATAAAACTATACACCAACAGATGTCTGATTCATTCCTACTAATGCGAAGATGTCCTACAAAGAGTGATAAACCAACAGATGTTTATTTAAGAGTGTACAGTCCTATTTTATTAAGTGGAAATTCGTCTTCACAGAAGTGTACAGTAACTAAAACAGGGACATCTCATTCCTACTCATGCGAACACGAATTTCCTGTTATTAGAGTAGGAATGAGATATCCTTTTCTTTTTTTGGCGTTTTGAGTAGTTGTATGACTTGATCACTGCATCACTCTTTGTGGTTTTGGTTTTGATGTCTGATTCATATTTCTTCCCCTGTCCCACCCAATCAAGATTGAAGGAAACACAAGCAAGTTATGTTTACTTTTGAGCATTTCACTGTCATTCAGCTTTCTGGTTGGCCAATCTGGTTAATCAATGCCGGTCAATTATCCTGAAGTGTTAAATTATAGTACAATTATTTATAGAATTGAAAACAACCATGATATTTTTCTCATCCATTCATAATTCCCCAGAAGAAGCTAACCCGCACAAGGTCCTTGTAAGACTGCTTCAGTTATTCAACTAAAAAGCACATCAATACATAATCCAAACCTTTCTGTCTCAGTATATCTATAGGGGAGACAATCTCTCATGAGAGTAACTATTCTGACTTTGCTACGACAATGAAATTTCATCTCATGGCTCTAAATCATTCTCCGACTTTTCTTAATATTACAAAAGTCGAAGATAAACTGGCTGATCCCCTAATATGTTTGATTAAATCTTATTATCATGTTCACTAGGTTTCAATTGTGGAGAAGCTGCTAATTTTGGCACTCCTCAGTGGCTAACCATAGCTAAGGAAGCTGCAGTGCGCAGGACTGCAATGGATCATCTTCCCATGCTCTCTCATCAACAACTTATGTACTTGCTGACAATGTCATTTGTTTCAAGGTCGGCTACATTTATTCTTATTAATTTCTTCTTTATCTGCATATGAATTTTTGGAGTATGTGCTTCGTGAATCTTGTACCATTGAGAGTTCTAGTTTCCACGATGTTTAAAATTTTTTGACTGAAAAAGATGAATTAGTATGGGAAATTAATTGAGGGTTGATTCTTGGTAAAAAAAGCAAATTATGAGGAATTGGAAACTGCCTGTTTTGACTTGATTTATTTGAATACACTTCACATATTACTTTTGGATTCATATGGATTATCCATAATGGAAAAAAGTAATGTGAAGAATCCTATCGAACTTTGTATATACGCTATAATACAAAAACAATAAGATTATCCCATTGTCTTTAGTATATGGCAGGGCATGGACTGGCTGTACGCAGTCTCACTTGTGTGTTAGAGAACAACAAAATGCTATTTTTAGACGATTCGTAATGAAAATTGCGTTGATGATTGCTTCAACTATATGTTAATTATATATGTGAAAATTATATTATGCTGATCATGCTGTGTTGAGATTTGTGATTTGCGAGCAATGAACTGATCCAGGCTTCGAGTTTATATTATCTAATCATTTGCTGGTTTTTTTTTTCTTTTTTTTACCTGTAGATGTTTAAGATTTCATGATAATTAGCTACTTCCTTGACAGGGTTCCAGAATCTTTACTTCCTGGAGTACGAAGTTCTCGCCTGAGAGATCGTCTGAAGGACGGAAGAGAATTTTCAGTCAAGAAAGCTTTTATTGATGATGTGCTAAAGGAAAACAGTCTATTGAGCAGTCTTAGAGAAAAAGATTCTGTTCTTCGTGTTGTATTATGGCATCCTGATTCATTGCCATCATTTGCCAGAGAAGTCTTAGTACCAAAGGGTGCTCTATGTGATAAAGACGCTGAGGTGGCTGTAGCTCCCAACGAGTCACCGAACCAGGATATTAACCAGATAACGTTGCATAGAGAAACTGTGGATGACTTATATCTCGGTAGTGATGATCTTTCTCATGACTTCCAAATTGACTCAGGAACTGTGCCCTGCGTAGCTTGTGGTATTCTCGGATATCCATTTATGTCTGTTGTTCAACCATCCAAGAAATCCTCGTTGGAGCTTTTCCCTGCTGAGCATCTCCCAGCAATTGGTGGAGTAGACAGACCACATGAGCAAGATGATAACATATCTGTCTCTGGTACAAGATCACATTCTAGTTATATTCCTTTTAAGTTGATCTCCTCCCCAACTCCATACTTATGTATATTACTCCTTTCTCCCTTGCTTATTCAATCCCTCCGTAGTTCTTGTAAATTGGACTCGTTGTTTCCATTTGTTATTATTATTTGCAAGTGGTCCAAAAAACTAGATTACCAGTCAAATATGTAATGTTGGATGGTCTAGTGAAGTGTCGGAGTCATTGAGCTGCAAGTCTGGCGGTGTTTTGAACTCATAATTTCCTGCTATCATCGTATCTTCTCATTTCAAAGCTAGAAGATCATTTAAGTATTAAGGAAGGTTCATGTAATATGGGCTGCATTGCATCATTTATGGCTTTTTTGGATGGTTGTTTAGAAATGTATAATCAGGTTGATGGTTGATCCCTTATCTTGAATTGCCTTTTGATGATTTTACATCACCTCTCAACTCTCAAGAATGAACATCTGCTATATGCTAATGTTATATGCTCTTAGCTAATGTTATCTATCTGCTCGTAGCTGAGCCTGAAATGTTATTTACAATTGGGTTCATATATATATTTGTAATAACACGGGAATGTCGGGATTTCACCCCGGAGCTCAACTAGTATTTGCCATATGTAATACCTTATTTAGCATCGATGCAACTGTGGTTAAATTGTATAGCTGATGTTATTTAGAAAATCGACTTTTGTACTCTGTTGAATTTATTGCTCTTGTCTTGTCTTCAGCGGCCTGTAATGACGATAGCTGGAATGCGTTCGGTGTTTTGAGACCGCGAATTTTCTGCTTAGAGCATGCAGTTCAAATCAAGGAGCTGTTGAGACCCAAAGGTGGAGTCAAGGTGCTCGTTATTTGTCACTCTGGTAAGCTAATGCTCTGCTTTTTGTATCCGTCGCTTTATTGTCCCAAGTATACATAATCCTACACCATGTGTATGAGAAAAATAACCCCTAGATATGCAATTTCTGCAGTGGTTGTGATCTGTTACTCATACTCGTTTATTGTCACAAGTTTTTAATTTGTGATTGATGCGTTTGATCCAAATCGTTAGAGTTTGACGCGATCAAGCTTTAGCCCGAGTAATATTCAATAGGTCTTGAGTATTCTCACCATTACTCAATGTTATAGGTATAGCACCGAGTAAATATCCCATTGACTTGAATTCTATACATGAATTCAAGGCAAATATCCTTTTGTTTTATTTTGTCAGTTATTCCGCTTCCGCATTTCGCATCAGTATATTAATCCTCGTTCCTTTTCACATTTTCCAATGTAGATTATGAAAAAATCAAGGCAAATGCCTTCGCTATTGCAGAAGAATTCAGAATTCCGTTTAATTACAAAGAGGTCCAACTTGAAACTGCTACTGAGGAGGAGTTGAAACTCATAGATACCACGGTTGATTCTGAGCAACTTTCTGATCTCCAAGAAGATTGGACGTCAAAACTTGGGATTAACCTACGGTATAGTGCTAGGAAAGGTTTTCTTTCAAAGAAGATCGAACATACACTGAATCTCGACCATTTACTCTCAGCCATGGCCCCTATTTCAAGGATCTCAAGCATCAAATGGTGGTCTAGAAAAACCCGCTCTAAATCCAAGACAAATCATCGGAAACATAAAAACATATGTAGTGACGATCTACCCAAAAAGGATGAGAAAATACTTCAATCCGCTGTTAGGATGGAAAAAACTGGAAAGGTGCTCCTCCAATATTATAGGAAGAAGTATAGGACTCAAATTTAGAGAATTTAGTGTAGATTTTCTTCCAGGTCAGTGGCTAGATGCAGGAGATAGGTTGTTTTACCTTATTGGCAATGTTTTTGTACCGTCTGGTTTTTTCCGTTTTGTTGTGCTATAAGTCTCTCAAGGAAAGAAAAAATATTTCAGGGTGTAAGTGTGTTTGATGATAATTGTATATTCTCGAACAGATTGGCGATGCACAAATTCTCATATGAGATGGTTTCATTGTAAGTGTACCATGAGAGCGACCCCATATGATGGGATTGTGATTGTGTTTCAATTATGTCGGGTTAATGAGTTAATGTGTCGGGTGGAGATCATCTCTCGTTCCGGTGGTGAACAAGACAGCAGCAGACTGGCAGCTCTACTTGTTTCAATGAAGGAGATTAGTTGTGGGTAAGCAATTAAGGGGTGAAAATGTCGTCATCGTGCCGTCTTTGAAACTTTAAGATTTAATTGAATCGGTAGATTTTTGACAGCCTGATTGTTAATCAAGAGAAGTTTTAACTTATTTTTGTTCATTTTCAGCAATGAGTCTTTTAAGACGGTAATATTTCCGTCTTTAATTTTGACTCCATTTTAAGCTTAAGACGAATATTTCCATCTTGGGCATCTTTAAAAAAAAGGTTTATGACAAGTCGCATTATTGCTCGTCCTGATGACGAACAACTTGATTGTTTGCTTTGATAAGTTACAGTTGATTACGTTAGACATTGCCTTTAATTTTGACTTTTGATCGGAGAAGTTTTAAATAATCGTTTTTATGCATTCGAGGGGAGCTTGTGTCAAAAGCATGTGATGTGTTTATCTCTCATTTTGTGACGGACAAAATTAAAGAGATGTGAGACAAAAGAGGTAATTTGGAAAATAAGTGGAGGGGTTGTGAAAGGTCTTTTTGAAGAGACCGTCACATGAAAGGCTCTTTGATTTGAATATTAAAAATTCTTTGTAAGATGTTGGTTTTTGTAGGAGGTAAATGATCAAAGTTTGACTCTTGTCGGGATCAAAACTAGTATTGTGATCATTGTTATCAAAATTTCAATTCGGTCCTATGATTTTGCGATTTTACGATCCGAAAATGCTTGATCGATTCTGGATTCTACGATTCTATCATGGTTATGTAATATTACGATCCTATTCATTTGAAAATTTCTAGAAATAAGATAATAATAACTAGTTTAGATCTCGCGCATTTAATGCGCTGTATTTATAGATTTTTTATTTTTGTATTACTTAATCATGTTAAATTAACAACTCATTAATTTTTTTTCATATTTCATGTCATTATATTTTGATATGAGAAAAAAAAAATTGAATTAGAAAATTATTCAAGAAAATTAAGTTACTATACTGTAAAATAATAGTGGTATCTCATTAATTGTTCATGTTTCTCATTATTGTATTTTGTTTCGAGAAAAAAAAATGAAAATTAATCTAAAAGAATTGAGTAATGTGCTGAAATTTATTTATTTTTCAACGTATTTTTTATACCACAAAGCTAATGATTCCAATTTATAAATATTCTCAATTTGTTTTTGTCATCAAAAGTAACCAAAACAATTTATAAATTTGTTTATACATAATATGAGTCAAGTCATTCACAAATAATAACATTAATAAAAGATTTAATAGTTTATAATTTGTTTTTATTTATATTTTAATTAAAATATTACTCCCTCCGTCCCGGTCATTTGTTGTCCTTTGGTTTTGACACAAAAACCAAGGAAAGAGGAGGGAGTCAATTATAAGATGACAAGTGGACTAAATTGAATGTGAAAGATTAAATTACTCATCAAATGCAATCCAAAAATAGAAAGGACAACAATTCATTGAGACACCCCAAAATGGAAAAGGACAACAAATGACCGGGACGGAGG
>VHZZ01004684.1:22655-42815 GCA_009801015.1 Silene noctiflora | reverse complement strand
TTCCACACTCGATGTTCGATTACTTGGTTTTGAAACGTTGAAGGATTACTATGATGAAGATAATGACTTTCGTGAGGTGTATGGTAATTGCAAAACCGGTACATTTAAAGATTTTATTTTACAAGACGGTTTTCTGTTTAAGGGGAATTGYCTTTGTGTCCCTAAGCACTCAGTTCGGGAATTGTTAGTTCGGGAAGCGCACGGCGGAGGGTTGGCTGGACACTTCGGCATTCAGAAAACATTGGATGTTCTTCGGGAGCATTTCTATTGGCCTAAGATGCAAGGCGATGTGCATAATATCATAAGTAAATGTGTTACTTGTCACTTAGCGAAAAGTTCGTTTAAACCCGGGGAATATATGCCATTACCAATTCCGAATAGGCCATGGGAGGATGTGTCGATAGATTTTATTTAGAGAGCGAAGAGAGTGAAGAGAGAGAAGTGGAGAGTTTTGTTTATCAATGAAAATGTCGACAATTGTTCCGAAAAAAATATGCTAACTCTTTTCCATAACGCCTATCCTACTCTTAGGCTCTATTGTAGCAATTGTAGACGTAAATGCATTTAATGCAAATCTGCCATACCATTTGCTTTTTACCCGACCCATATTCCCTTCCATGGTATCAAATAACCCGTCTTATTAATAAGACGGATATAACAAGTCTTAAGTAAGACTAATTGAATTTTTTAACACCCTCTTCTCACCCTTCACAAATACCACTAATCATTAAACTCCTTCCATTTTTCTTGCTTTAGAGCACATTACTCCGATAATCTCCTATATACTAAAAGATTAACAAAACTCTAATTTTTTCCGCTCAAATGCTTAATTATTCAACTTCTAATAATGCCCCCCCTCATTATTATTCTCTTTATATTTACATGACATAAATAAATAAAATATTTCTTTACTCAAAAAATCATCAGTTAATGTTTAATTATTTATACTTTTAGTTGATGTAAATATGTAATCATATAATATCATTCTCTTTAAAAATAATGTTGACAAAATAGTATTCACAAAACACGCAAATTCTATTCGGGGTGTAAAATTATTGATTGAACCTTCTATTTTACAATTCATCATATGAGACACAACGATAATATAGTTTCTCACTAAATTTCAAACTGAGTTAAATTACTGTAAATTAATTGTTATAAACTCTAATATCCTCCTCTAAAAAAAACCGTGCATTTGCACGGGAACTATACTAGTAAATTAATAATTACTCATACGGTCACACCAAAGCCTTAAATAATATTTTGAGGTGGTTTGAAAGCCGGTAGTTTCAACTTACCTTACTCATTCGAAAGGATGAGATAAGTTGGTCCTACCTTATAAAAAAAAAAAAAAAACTTAAATAATATGGGGTCTTGTATTATTTTGAAGAAAAATAAAATAAAATGCACAAATATCCCATTACACATTCATTGCCGAATACACTCAAATTTTTTTCCATGACAGTACAAGTCAACTTGCCGACTTGCTTCTTTCTCTATCTGATCAGATATCACCAAATTATCAAGACATGATCTCCAATTCTCCATATATTAAATTAATTAATAATTGTCCTAAAAACCCTCCAATAATCCAAATTCAAACTAATCAAATTAATCTATTTGTCCCTTAATAAGGCACATATTCTTACTTAAGATCGATCAAATGCATACCGTATTAGTACATTACGTAATAAGTTGTCTATAAAATGTCAAAATTTTTAGTTTTATCTTTATTAGTACCATATGGTAATATTTAACCCGTTTTAAGATTTAAGAAGCAAGACTTACTTATATAACCGGGATATTTCTGTCTTAGACAAAAATTTGATTTCCTTCTAAAACCGTTTTTAAATACAATCTACCATGTACTTTATTTCTTTTTTTATCTGATTTTCTGATTATTACAAATTATAACCTCATATATTTCTAATTTTTTATTTTCCTTCATACATTCTTACCATCCTTTTTTACAATGAAATGACCACACCTTAATAAGAGACGAAAGTAATAAAGTTTAAGCCATGCCACCAAATCTGACAAAATTAAACCAACCCGCATAGCTTTATCAAAAAATTTGTTGGTAGATATTGACCGTTATTTTTAAATAAACCCAACCCAACCCAACCTAATTCGACTAGACCCAAAATCTTGACAACTTGAAACAACCAAACGCAAACTGACTCGACCCATACCCGATCAGCAAACATGCCTAGCCAACATGCCAAAAATCAAAAAATCAAAATTCCCTCCAAAGGGCAAAACAATAATTCCACAGCCAACATATAAAAACTCATTCAACACAAAACTCGCGTAACATCCAACGACTTTCCTACACACAAACACGTGTACCAAATCAATCTCAGCCGTCCATCTCAAAACCCTAATCTCACCCCTTATCCTCCACCTCACTATATAATCCCCTCTCCGTTCCTCTTTCTCTCTCCTCTCACTACATTATTATTATTATTATTATTATTTTAATTCAAAATCCCCAAATCAATTATACCAATCGAAATTACTCAAGAACCCTGACTCACCATTCCTCAACTTTTCTTCGATTCCTTCTTATGGCGAGGTGGCCGGCGACGGCGGATCACAGCGGCGCAAACGACGGCGGTGGTGGTGGAGGAGGAGGTTATGTAGGGTGGGAAGAGGTGTATGTGTGTAGCGAGAAAGGGAAGAGAGAGATACATTATACAATGAAAAGAAGAGATGGAGGTAAAGATCTAGCTGTTATTGCGAAAGAGAGGAGTTTAAGGCATATGACTTATCGATTTCTTCTTGATTGTAATGATTCTAAGACGACGTCGTTTTGTAATACTGGTAGTAAACCTAGATCTAGGCGTGAGCTTATCGATTGGTTGAACTCCTTTCTTCCAGGTACTTTATTCGAGAAATCTTTCTCTTTCTGTTTGATTTCGATTTTCTGGGCTGTTGATTGAGTTTTATAGGTAAATTTTGGAGGTATACGGTAAAAAAATTGATTTTCTGAGCTGTTTTTGGTGTTTTGTCAATTCTAATTTGCCCTAATTAACTGGGATTTCTAATTTTTGATTCAATTTATTGGGTATTGTTCGTGGGTTTTCATTTCATTACGGTTTCGAGGTTTTTAATTGAAATATCTGGTGTTTTATTGTGTTGTTGGGTATTCCATTCCAATCTCACTTTTTTATTTGTTGTGTTCTCGTAATTTTTAATAGATTTTCTGGGATTTTTAATTAATTTCGATTTTTAAGGTTTTTTAATTGCGTTTCTGGATGGTTATTGGGGGGTCAAACATTGAACTTTCGTTTTTCTGGTTGTTATTGATATGATTTCGATTCCAATCTCCCCTTTCTAATTAGGTTATCTTTGTTCATGATAGATTTTCTGCTTTTTTTTGTGTTGTACGTCTGATTTTGATTTTCTAGGGTTTTTAATTGACTTTCGGTGTTGTTGATGGTATGTTTTCAATTCTAATCTCCTCTTTTTAAAGAAGTTTTCTAAATTTTTGATAGACTTCCTATTGATTTTGATTTTCTGGGTGGTTTTAGGTGGCGGGATTTAATTTTTAGCTTTTTTTTGCCGTGTTCTATTAATCAACATATTTTTTTTGCCGTGTTTTGTTATTATGTATGTTTCTGGGTTTTTTTGGGTTGTATACGTTTTTTCCCGGTTTGTTTGTGTAATTAATACGGAAATGGTTGATGTAAGAGGATGATTGTGTAATTAGATTTGAGATGTAGGTTAATTGAAATTTAGATTTGATAAAGCATTTATTTTTGAGATGTTGATAGTTTTTTTCCCTGATTGAATCTCAATTTTATAAGCTCTTTTTGTCGCATACTATTGGTTTCGATTTTCTAGGTTTTTTAATTGAGTTTCTGGGTTGTTACTGGGGTCAAACAATGAATTCTCAATTTTCTCGGTTGTTTTTGGTGGGTTTTCAGTTCTAATTTCCCCTTTCTAATTAGGTTCTAAATTTTCTGGGTTTTTTAGGGGTGTACTATTGACATCGGTTACGAGTTTATTTTGGATGGGGTGATGTTATTCTGAGCTCTTTTTACTGTATTTTATACTTCCTTGGTCCCGTTCATTTTTTTACGTTTTGATTAGAATACATAAACAAATTATTGGGACGGAGAGTATCAAGATATTGTTTTTTTTTGCTGTGTTTTGTGGTAATTTATGACAAGGGTGTTGATGGAAATCTGGATTTTAATAAAGCATTTATTTTAAGATGTTGATGGGGTTTTCCCTGATTTAATCTCAATTTAATGAGCTCAAATTATTGCTTTTGAAGTCAAAGTACTTTATTTCCTTCTCTCTTTGGGTGGATGATCGTGACTTCAGCTAAATGGTATTGATAAGACTCATGAATTCATATATAAACAGATCAAATGAATATGTTTTATCTGAGATTTCGGAGATCTGAAAGGAAAGTAGCTTCTTGTAATGTGTATGATTTCGGAACTGAGGATTAATGGCAGCTTGTAGTTTTATATGTACTCCCTCTGTTCCAATAAAAGAATTGATTTGGATGGGTGGTTTATAGGCTTTGTGATGTTATAAGATGGCTGAATGTTTTCTTTTCTAACGTATATACTCTTATTCTTAATCTCTTCCCTAGATTTATTTGTAACTATGTCTAAAGAGTTTTCAAGTTAAGATTTTGTGGGTGGTGTATTTTTTGGATGAAATTGGTTAAATTGATAGTTCATATGCATCACTTTCAGGACCAAAACATCCAAACTTTGAACATTTTGTTGTAAAAAATAGCATTTTGTATCTAAGAAATGCTTACACGTGTAATGCTATACTTTAGCACAACTTTTAGGGATTGTAATGAATACGATGAAAACTGAAAGTGTTGTCCAATATGGTTGATATGATTTTATTTATTTATTTATTTTAATCATCGTTATATCTTTCACATAACTATTTTCAACTTAACAACGGCTGACTATGGGCTGCAGGATTGTTAGACCAATGTCATAAGAGCCGGTTGAGAGCTTCGGCATCCTTATGCCTTCTTCATATCTAGGTTATTACATGTTCCAACTCCCGTCACCTATTTATCTGTGGTTCTAAAATGTTTTGTTGTGTGTTTTATTTAGCCTTTTGCTGCTGGGTTTCCCTAATTTGTAGTAGTGTTACTTTCTCTGGTGTGGATGGTTTACTTTTGCTTTTTGTTGTTTAATCTCCGATCGCCTGCTGTACGTTTATTTGTTTAATAACAACGTTAACAATTACATGCAGATTCTCCAACTCCCGTATCACCTCAGACGAGTGGTGGTTCGTCTGATGCAAAGGAACTTGAGGATTCTCGGAAAAGGGAAATCAACTGTGATGGTAGTGGGTCAAAACCAAGGAAAAGATTACGTTTGTCACGCGACTGGAGAGTGAATTTACCGCTTTCAACTGTTAAAGATACTATGGAAATTGATACCGTTGTTGCTCCAAAGAAAGGCCCACTTGTGACTGTATCCAGGATTGGAGAGAAAGTAGAAGCTCCTTCTCGAGTAGCTTCTGTCGGCTCTGTTGTTGAAGTGTTGTCACAGGACAGTGGGATGAGGGGTTGTTGGTTCAGGGCGACTGTCATTAAGAAACATAAAAACAAGGTCAAGTTATCTTATCATGACATTAAGGATGCAGAGAATGAAGCAAATTGCCTCGAGGTATATATTTTATTTCGGTCTTCTCTGAAAACTTCTTCAGTTAGAAAAAGGACATTTAAGCTGTTGGACTTATGTATCCATTTGCATTAGATCTTATAACTAAATTCTGTTTTACCTCTTCACACTAAATTTTGCAGTTTTTTTCAAGTAAACTTGGAATGTATATCAAATGTATGATATTCAGTGTTTTAATTTTAACATATTTCTGACCACATTGGGATTTTATTAAACTTCCCTTTTCTTTCCTTGCTCACTTACGATTTTGTTTTGGTTTGGTTTGCATTATAGGAATGGGTATCAGCATCAAGAATTGCTGTTCGGGATGACATGGGTCTACGACTTCATGGCAGAACAATGATTAGACCGTCCTTGGCGGCACCTAAAGGCAAAATTTCTTGGGCCTTCAACGTTGGCACAGTTGTTGATGCATGGCAGCACGATGGCTGGTGGGAAGGTGTTGTCATCCAGAAGCAACCTGGCGAGATCTTCCGTGTTTATTTTCCAGGTAATTATTGCTTTTGAACAACTCATGTGGATGCTTCTTCTTTTGTGCCCCTCAATTTGTTGCTGACATTTTACTGTGAGATGGTACTAATAAACCGTATAATTAAATGATAAAGTAAAAACCAAATATTAACAAGTAATACACCATCTCCTTGCTCATTTTACAGTCTCGTACAAAACTTAGTAGTCATTCCTAGCTATTTGTAGTAGACCCATCAAACCAGTCACTCTTGTATGCTTGGATCTTGTCTGTTCTGGACTTCTCCTTGACTCATTTTGAGGTCTGGTGTGTTTGAGTGATTATGGGGGTGTGGGTCAGTTTGGCAGCAATGAAGTTCAGGTCAACAATTCGGGGTTTTGACCAACAAGTTGTTATTTGTTCACCGTATGTTTTGGTCTGGGTCGGTTCAGCTTTCCCCGATTATATTGTTCCTTTTTAATACTTTTTTTTTGTTTCAGGCGAAAAACTAGAATCTGTTTTTGGTCCAAGTGATCTTAGACATTCTCAAGAGTGGATGGAGAACACATGGAAAGAACTAGGCGAAAGGCCAGATGTTGCAGCTTCTATTCTGTCTGGTCTGGGTAAAGAGGAAACGGCTGGACAAATTGGTGATATGAAAGCCCAAATTCCGACTTGTGATTACAATCAGCCAGAGTTTGATTCAAGAAAAGAAGATGGTACAAGTAATTTGCATGAAAGCAATAAAACAGTGCCAGACCTTTTGAAAGATGATTTTCTGTCTCAGTTGAAATGGAAGACATTGGGGAAGAGGAGACGTACTTCCTTTTCCGTTCAGAGGCTACATCCTCGTGCCAGCAGAGTTAACTCTGAAAGGACGCTTTCCCACAAGACAAACCACAAGCTTTTCACTCTAAAAGTCGGAAAGGAGAATAAGGAGACTAATGAGACTTCCAAAGTTGGTCGCGACAAATTCAAGTTAAAAAACGATTCCCTTTTTAACCCATCTGTAATACCACCACCTTTAACAAGCCTTGTCATGTCCCGCTGATGGTTTCTTGGGAATTCAGGATTAACCCTGACTTGTAGGTCCAACCACTAACTTGATCCTGGCTTCGATGCCAAAAGTTGGCTCCTTGCTTTTGTAGCAGTGATGTATTTAACAGCCCAACCAAAGTTACTTTCCGTGGGGTGCCGGAAACTGGTTGGAGCAGCAGTTTTGAGTGAGAAGTAGAATAATGGATACTTCCACCTTTAGGTTGACAGATGCTTAGGTATTTCTTTCATCAGTTTTTTTCTTGTTTTTTTTCTTCTGATACTTTAATTTGTTTATTTTTTTCGCTTTTTCTCATGTAATTCTTGATTTATAGTCTTCTCACTGAAGACTTGAGCCATGGTTCATTCCTTCACGCTCTTCTCTTTTGTACCTATGTATAGTCTGTCAGTTTTCAGCAATAATATATGCATCTCTGTTTCTATTACCAACTTTTCGTCCTTCTTTTAACCGTTTGTCTTTCTTAAGATGGCCATATCCTTCTTCTTCTTAAGTGGTAAAATGGGTACCCTATATGGTAGATGACTGAGACAAGAGCTTGTTATTCCCAGGATCAGCTTTTTGTCTTGTCTAAGTATTTGACCCGTTTTATCTGTCTTAAACAAGATCATGGGTTTTTTTCCATCAAAACAAACTCGGAGGTGATCATTTGCGGTTTTGGTTAGACTTGACTTGTTTTTTTGACTGGGTCATGCAGTCCATCTTGACTTATGTGAAGACTTTTGGCATGTAATGAAGGTAAGAAGCTAAAATAAGCAAGAGGAAGATTCCTAAATGAGCTGTATACAATAAGATATGAAGGCGATGTTAGATGAAAAAGAAGACTTTGAGACTTTTTGTAGCAATTTCTTTATATAAAATGACTTAAAAATACGCTCCAATTATACGTTTGAAAGCGAATTGAGAGGCTCCTTTCAGAAGCATCTTTCATCCACTATGACCAATTGCATAGAAAAGTAAACCATACGTTTCTGCTCTTTTCTATTTTCATTTTCCTTTTCGGAATTTAGTCGATAAGGGTGATTCGGAATTTTCGCCTTGACGTTAATATTTTGCCTATTGAACTAATTTCTTAAAGATAATCCACTTTCCTAATTACTGCACGAAAAGAGCTATCGTCTGTAAAATTTACTAAATAATACGGTACATTCACGTTCACGCGGTGGTGGGGTGAGTTTTTAAGTGAAAGCTTAACTTGTCCATCCAAAATGGTGAATATTGTAGCATCAATCGTGGGGGGCTCATTTACCTCGGATTCTATAATCGTAGAAAAAGAAGTTTTACTAAAAATAAAAAATCGTGCACTTTTTTATGTATTTGCTCTTCTCGGTCTTTTCTCCAACCTTCTCCTTTCGCAATCAAATAAGATAATACAAGTTATTACTTCCATATGTTATTTTACGGTTTATGAGAGGAAGATCGGAGAAGACTCGATAGAGACGGTCAATAGCATTGATTAGGATGATGACATTAGTTTTTTAAACTGTTGAAAAGTCTGATCTCAAATCATTTTCAGCATTCACTTTTGCTCCCCATTTTCCCAAAATTATTCTACCTTAATTATTGAAACATTTATCAACTTTCTTTTGCACTAATCATGAATGTGCCTCGTACAACAGCATCTTATGCTTTTCGTACAAAAATCCAACATTACTCAGGAACCATATAAATTATCAGCTGATCCAACTTCATACAGAAAACACAATAAATTAAATGGATGTTGATGATGATTACAGCGATGACTCGAGTAGCGATAAATCAAGCCTTCTTCCTCCTCTTACCCTCGCGGTTATGGAGTCCCTTTCGGTACCTCTTGTTAGTCACTCAATTTCTTGTACCAGCCAGTGACGTTCTATCATTATCCGACAATTTCTGCTTTGTTCAACCCAAATGTTCTTACAGGGTTCTGTTCTGGTTATATAATGACTTGGGTTTTTGTATATTGTTTCGCAAACAGGTGCAGGAAGTTGTTATATCAGGAGACTTGAGGTGTATCGAGTGTCAGAAGAGGATTAACGACGTAATTTCTCGTTTTAATGGTTTGTTCTTTGATGCTGTCCTCCCTCTTTTACACAGTTTATGTCGAACTGAAATGAATGAAACGACAGACTAGCAACAGAGTAGTTGATTTTGAACTTTGGTTGTTGCAGAAATAGAATCGGTAGTGGTGAGTTTGACGGAGAAGAAGGTCGCGATAACTTGTAAGTACGTCAAAGCAACAAAGACACAGATCATCTCCCGGTCATGGCAGAGCAAGGTGGCTTTGATTAGACGGATATTTGGTTCGTCAAGTCTGAAGTCCTTAGGCTGATTTATTTTAAGAACTCGTTGTTTCATACCTTACCATGAATCCATAATACCAAGTATGATAGTATGAATTTGCAAGCTATGGTAGACGTTAATTGATGTAATATCTCGATATAATTGTATTACTCCGGTATCTGTCAGCTGTACATAAAAACAGTTTCCTTATATTTTCGACATTAACATTTAACACAGCGTTAGCAGTTACAGACTCCATACTATCATTCAGTGGCGGAGCCAGGATTTGAGTTCAGCGGTGAAAATTTTTAGAAACTTCGAAAAACTCAGGGGGGGGGATGCACATTAAAGCTACAATTTAGTTCATCGATCTAACGGTTCAAGGTAGTATCCCGATCCTAATAACGCTTCATAGAATCAGTAAAGCTCGCGGCTCTGGTTAGAAAACAATGATTCCGTCATTTTTATTTCAATCAAATCATTTTTTGAAAAATTAATTAAGTACAAAACAGATTCTTCAGCAATTTGATTATTACCTTAGATGATTAATTTTAGTTCTGCATTGCATTTTTTCTGTAAGATTATAATTCATGTGTAAAATCTGTTGCCCACCATGTGTTTGATGAAATTTCCCAACCAAAACTAAAACCCAATTGTTTTCTGTGTTTTACTGTGAAAAAAATGTACACGAATGAGCAATTACGATGATAAAACCGCTTCACCCCATTTCTTGACTAAAAAAGAACATATACTCCGCGCGATCAAACTAAATATCATTATAAATTATCTAAAAAATAATACTCCGTAATAAGAATGAGCTGTTTTTCTTTTCTATCTTCTGCATACTGAAAATGACTTGAATTGAATCAGGAGCCAGGCTTGAGGTCAACTTGAGTAACTTGACTGAGTTATAGCCGAGTTTAAACCAAACTGGTTTTGAGGGTTTGTCGAGCACTCGAGTGGGTTCATTTCTAGTTCGGCAGATGAGAAAAAGCAAATGGTAAACATCTGAGAACAATTCCGAGAGTATAGTGTTTAAGGAACTCACTGCGGTTACAGAAGTTGACTGATAGCGCAAATCGACTCATAGTTGATGATATTCAGTATATTCCAGAAACCAATTTCACACCCCAAGTAAAGTCTTCACAAGGCCTTATGTAAGGAAAGACGGCAGTGATATTGTTATGGGTTGTATTATTCGACCTGCAACCTAACTTCAGAGGATAGTGAAAACATGGTTCCATGGACAATGCTTGCCTACAAGTTGGATTCAGGATCTTCTTCTTCTTATTCTTAACTTCTACTTTGTCGAGAATCCATGGCTTCATTCCTCCTAAACTCTGAGCTACATAACCGAAAGTCGACCCAGAGCTAGTCACCAGTACATCACACAGACTCAGTAGATACATCTCAACCCAAGCCTTGATGTCGTGTTCTTGATTATTATGCTTTTGGCGCCCCTCATGGCTTGGTTGAAATACCCCTATTACTTGTCCAGAATCATCGGAGTTATTTCCGTACATTTTTTTCAAACTGTCACCATATATAGAATGTAGTGAAACTGCTAATACAGCTGTGCTGGGGAAGCTTCTGGTGTTCTCTGCAGTAGTATTATTTGTTTTGATTTTTGGCAGCAGATTATTTCCCCATGTACATGTTAAAATTTCGTCAATGATAGTTTGATTTGGAGTCTTCCAAGGATAAAAAACCCGTATCTGGAGTCCAACTCTTCGATCTGCCTGTGCTAAATAAGCTTGATAGAATGTGGTTATCATTTCCCACGCCGCATTTGAAGGTTGGAAAAGATAATTGCCTAGCAAATTAAAGATTGCATCTTTCTCTGGAAACAGTTTACTTAATTCTTCTTGGAAGGTTGACATCATGTACAAAGAAGGAACAAAATACTGGTCTGATTCGATAATCAATGCAGGAACTCCATGAAGAAACTCTTGGCTGCTATCACAATGGAAAATGTCTATATTAGCCTCCCCCCAACTGTATCTTATATCAAGATGTACAATCAAAGGTCGCAAGTGCTCATCCATTGTTGAGCTGCTTTTCATCAGGTTTGTGAAGGTCGGAATATTTTCATTTATTTTTCCATTGTTGTCACCATGGATTATTTGCCGGAAATCCTCTGGAAGCAGCCATGTTGAGTTTGGAAATGGCTCGCAATATAGGCGGTTCATTGCATCTTTGTTGTACTTCAACAGGAGGACTCTGTCCGTGAGGAGTCCATATAGAAAAGCTGAAGTCAAACTAAGCATCTTATTTCCCAACCCATTTGCAGGCTTCCATACCACATATTTGCATGAACTGCTGAAGTTTGTGTGATTTCTATACTTGCTGAGCTCTTTCATGGCTGCCTTGTAGGATTTTGTTTTCGGTCCACATTGTCTGTGAAGATGCTCATACTTCCGTAGCTTTGAAATGAGGTAAGGGGAAGGATTGTAGGGTCCAGGCTTACGGTATTTATGAGATTCCGACCTGCTAATGCATGATTTTGTGTCGAACTTTGTAGTTTCTATGAGCATGTCAGTTAACATCTCCGTTAGCCTGGTGCTGTTCGATATTCTGAATGATTCATTACTTGAACCTGATAAAGAAGAGGAGGAAGTATGAACATAAAATTAGTTTTGGGGCTACTGGCCACAATGCCACTTTCGATTTTGAGATCATCAGACAAACCCGGGTTTAGGGGGTCAGATGTATACAGCGTTACTCACTTACCCATACAAAAAACACACACAAGGTCCTTGGGACTACAATGATGGAAATAATGTCGGGAATTATATTGATCGACAACTATATACTTCACTATACTTGAAGCAGTGACGGTTTATGAGTTGTCTTGTTTATTACATCAAGGGAAACTATATTAATCTTTGGCTTTGTTGGAATGAAAAATATTTACCTTCTGCAGGGTTGTTGAAGAGAGGGAAGCTTGTGTAATCCTGGTATAGAATGATGAGCATTACTGGAGCAGGTATTGCCATGAGGCATAGAACCGCGACAAACATCGTAAATCTTGGTAATCTTCTCTTAGCTACTTTAGAATTTTCCATGATTTCCAGAGTTACTCTGCTGTTTCTGCATTCAAGTATAAGTTGTTATGACCAAGACTATTTTTCTACCAGGAAGATCCCCAAAAACGAAAATTCTTCGATAATTTATTCTACAGACATGATGATGATCCAAATATCAAAACCTTTAAACCTCACAAGGTTTTATTTTACTGCAACTCAGTAATTTAGTCAAATACATCAAGCTACAACCATAGAAATGATCATTAAAAGATGCAATAAAATGGAGTTTCTGAAGGAGGTATGGTTTAATATTTGTCAAGTTAATTGACCGGAAATATCTAATTTTACACATGAATTAAAACCTGCTCATAAACTCAATGCGTACCTTGTAGAGTTGGATAATCGTGTCGGAGCACCGGGTGAGACTTTTCTAGGAAGAAAGAAGCCAAATTGATCTCTACTATGCCCTCTTACAGCATGTTGCCTGAAACTGGTATTATGTGCAGGACTTAATCATGCTGAATTCATCTGTACATCAGAATAAGCAAGTTTCGAACGCTTATGTTACAGTTGACTAATTCCTTATACAAACAAATGAAGTAATCTTAATGATTACAATTCTAATCGTATTTTCGCATGTACTCCATACGCTACTGGACTAATTCTGTATTCAAAGATCTCAGCTAACAGGTGGCTAGTAATAGAATATTAAGACTTAATAACAGTGTTATTTTTAAAATGAGTTGGTTCATACGTCATTATCGGTTGAATTGTCTAATCAATTGTAAAACCGAGTCAAACTTCTGTTCATTACTAAATTAATTAGCAATTTTGTTGGAATTTGCAGGCCAGCAGATCCTGCATACTAAGGTATCTGTAGAACGTGAGCAGAAACACCCAGATGCTAAAGAAGTTAAACTAGTCCATACTCAACACTGAACGAGTCAACGGTTTTGAGATGGGACTAACATGGTCGAACTATCCGTTTCAGAGTCATCCATAATCGTATCAGAAGGGAGTTTTAAGAATTAAAGATATTAATAAAGCCTGATTGGAAATATCCAGGCACACAACCAAAGTTTACATTTACAGTAATACAATTAATATTAGCATTGTTCTACTGCTTTTGATGTTGCAATTTGCATAATGTTTATTGTTCTTCAGTAATATTGAGTTGAGAAATATTTACCTTCTGCAGGGCGGAGAAATAGAGGAAACACCGAGTAGTCATGGTATATGGTGATCACCGTTATTGCAGCAGATGATGCCAGAATGCATACAAATACTGCCTGCTGATGTCAATCTTGAAGATGTTCGCCAGAGTTATGCTGGTATTTCTGCATTCAAGACATAATTAACAACTATGGAAGACATGATCATAGTTTAAACATCAAAATCTTAAAAACTCTCCATGTATGACCTTTTCAATAAGAACTTGTTCTTAAATTCAATGCATACCTCTGTAGAGCTGTTTATTAGTCAGAGCAACAAGGTGCGATTTTTCCGAGGAAAAACAAGTTGGGCTTCAACCATCACCTTAAGTTTTTGGTTGAGATGATTCATCTATCAGCTAGAATGATACGCTGTATCTTACAGTAAGTTTCCTGAAACTAGCATTACGTTCAGGACATAAATCGTACTCCTTCCGTCTCAGTTTATTCATACTAAATGCTGATACTGCTGTATTATATAAGTACTTTGATTAATTCCCTACGCTAACGACTCTGATTACAGTTGACGGCTGATGTTATACGACATTTTCTTTGATAACATTGTTGTCAACTTGTCACCATCTATATTAATAAATGAAGCTTTTTTTCAAGCGATTACAGAGAGTCCAAGTTTTTCAAACTACCCAAGTAATAAAATAAAATTAGGATAATAAAAGATCATTACCTACCGAATTCTAATAATTCTACTACTACTACGATACGTTTTCTCCCTTAGATAAATTTTCAGACTTCTTAATGATAAATTTTAGTTATAATAGGACTCAAATTATTTGTGTATAAGTATGGCTTTTCTACTTGCTAACTTATGATTTTTTTGTTCCTTTAAATCGTTCCTTTTTGTGCAAAGTGCAATATAGTCAGCAGATATTTTACAAAATTTGGCATACTTAATAGAGGCGGCAATCACGGACACAACCCGAAAACACGACACAAACCCGACACAAAATTAACGGGTTAGGGTCAAGACGTTGTAACCCATTTAAATAATGCGTCTTTATCAGTAGCAATTCTTCAATCGCTAGTGTTTTACAAGTGAACATCAATTAATTTAATTAGAAATTTTGTTCGAGATTGCTGGCGTTCAGCTTCAGCCTACTAAATTATCAACCTTGAGGAAAAAAATTCAGATGCCGGAAGGCTTGCACACTGCAAATAAATTGAACGGGTTTGAAGAGTTTTAAACCATGCGGTTCAGGCTTGAATCGCGTCAAGCTAGGCTTGAACTGAACAGCTCAAATATAAGACCGACCTACAAAAAAAATGAGGATAATATATCATATGGCAGTTGGCAGGGGCGGGCCCAAGGGGGGGCCCAGGTGGACAGGTGTGATACATGAGTCGAACTTGTGAATTTTAGATGACTTACCAAATTCTAAATCATTGAACCACTTACATTTCTTGTTAAATTAAGCACTAAAATGTATTATATTCTATAAAAGAAGACTATTATTTTTACATATATTTAGAATTTTAAGTATTTTAGAGAAAACATTATGTTTTAAAAAACGATATTTATAGAACCAATTATTTTTTCATTGTTTTACTTGTATATAATAACTAATTTAGGGAAAAAAACTTCAAAATACAAAAATGTTCTCTTAGACACGTGTAAATATTCGCGTCAAAAAAATTTTAGTGCCCCCCTAACACTAAATTCCTGGGTCCGCCACTGGTAGTTGTGTGCTGTTTCAGTTTCATTATTCCCTTTTATAGCAGGAACCAAACAGATGGGAGATTAAAAGGTTCTCCCATTCGTTTTTCAGGTATCTGTCCCCGTTTACTCTCCTTTAAGACGGAGATATTCAACTTAACATTAAAACGGATTATATATCATCGCACTTGAGATTAAAACAAATCTTTTACTTTTTCCTATATTTAACCCGTCTTAAATAAAAATTTGTCTCCCTTATTTAATCCTTTTCGTTTCCTCTGCACGAAATAAACCGTAGCTTAATGTATTAAAAACACACTTAGTCACAAGATTCTTCTTGGCAAAGCGTTGGGAATGAAAAGAGCACGTTTCATTTCTTGCCAACAACATTTTTATGAGTTTTATCATGTGTTTTTTTTTTCTTTTTTTTAGGCTTTACGACCAAAAGTATTTTACGCAGGTTATTCTACATGATACCCTTATATTTTTTTCGTTTTTTTAGGACGCAGTAAAAAAAAATTTGACGAGCATGAGTTCTGAAAGCAACAATTTGTTTTTCAAATGTGACGGACACTATCCGTCACAAGTTAAAGACGGATAGTGTTCCTCTTACAATAAGGCAAGTGCCAAGTGGGAGGACAACTGGGGGAGAAATGGAGCATTCCATGGACAGTGCCACTTGCATAGTGTAAGAAGGGTACTATCCGTCTTCAGCTTGTGATGGATAGAGCCCGTCAATGAGAATTTGTGAAATCATATAGAATGGTTAGTGCTCAATTGATCATCTTTTGTTGCTTGTATTATTATAAGATGGAGGATGAGGATATAAACTCATACGGAGTATAAATTATTGTGGATCGATTTTAAACATGAAACTTAGTTGAGAGCGCTTGGTATCGTATGACTGACTATGTTCCTTGACAGTTACTACCATCGTGGCAATTACAGTTGAGATGGACTGAAGAGGGTCACTATCCGGTTCAGACTCACGTCAAGTGAAGACTGAATTAAACCGGCTCATGGACAAGAGCGGCCTCATGGTCAGCTTGAAAATAAACTCGTTATCAAAATGGTGTGGATTGTATTTGGTTCTCCGAGACCCTTACTAAAAGACTTGTTTTGTGGATCTTGTATACTGGTACACTCTACTCCTTTTCTATACTTGTTTTGTTTCCTATCTTAGCGTGCCCTAAACTGATCTTAGACGCTTGTAGTCGCTAAAAACGGTTGAACATTACTAAAAACGTTCAAGAACATTCCTCCATGAAGACGGTCTGGAAGTGTGATAGCCAAGATTAGTTAATCAGTCTCTTATTCTTCGGGTTTTCACCCTTTACTGGGTCCATTCCAGGACATTAAATCCATTGTTTTGTGGCTTTATGTACAATCTCTTTTAGTGTTGGGCTGAAAGAGAGCTATCTAACTCTGACAGAGATATATGACAATAATTGAGATTAGGTTGGGCTGGAAGCCGAAAAGAGAGAAACAGCTAACAATTTCTATCAGGTGTGAGGAACTCGCTGTGGTTAGTAAAACCGGCTGCAACTTTGAGTAGCTGATTGACAACTGATTCAAAATGACACCTAGCTGATAACAACGAAAACATTACCCTGATGCAGGGCGTTTCTGCAAACAGCGGGGTAAAGGGTTGGATGTACGCAAGCTATACCGCTATGTCCACAAAACAGAGAGACTGCTTTCTATAAATTGTAACATAGATTGGGTCAAGCTACTTCACAATACAAAAAGAGCGAAGTCATTTTAATGTATTACATACATGGCTTTATTTTATCATAATCTACAATCAAAAATAGTGAGTTTTTGTATCCAATGGAATCAGAAACAAAATCTAACTGATATATTTACTTTATGCTAGAAACCAGTTTCACACCCCTATCGTCTTCACAAGGCCTCATGTAAGGAAAGAGAGCAGTGATATTGATACTTGTTGTATTTGTCCCGCACTCTAACTTGGGGGGATAGTGAAAACAAGGTTCCATTGACAATGCTCGTCTACAAGATGGATTTGAGATGTTCTGAGCTTCATTGAAATTGTCAAGAATCCACGGCTTTTCTGCTCCTAAACTATGAGCCACATAACCAAAAGTAGATCCCCAGCTAGTCACCAACACATCACACAAACTTAGTAGATATATCTCAACCCATGCTTTGAAATCATGTTCTTGATTACCGTAGACTTGGTGCTCCTCATGGCTTGGTTGGTATACCTCTATAACTTGTCCAGAATCGTTTGAACTATTCCTGTAGATATCTTTCAAACTTTCACCATATATCGAGTATAAAGAAGCCACCAGTATGGCCTTGCTGTCGTTGCTGACCACGCTCCGGCTCTTGCTGTTCAAGGACCACCGTCCTGTAGTATTGGTATTTGTTTCTATTTTTGGTAGTAGATTATGTTCCCTTGTACATGATAAAATTTCACTGAGGATAGTTTTATTTGCAGTTTGTTGAGGTTGAAATACCCTTATTTGAAGTCCAACTTTCTGATCTGCATGTTCTAAATTAGTTTGATAGTATGCGGTTATCGTTTCCCATGCCTCGTTTGAAGGTTGGAAAAGATAATTGCCTAGCAAATTAAAGATTGCATCTTTCTCTGGAAACAGTTTACTTAATTCTTCTTGGAAGGTTGACATCATGTACAAAGAAGGAACAAAATACTGGTCTGATTCGATAATCAATGCAGGAACTCCATGAAGAAACTCTTGGCTGCTATCACAATGGAAAATGTCTATATTAGCCTCCCCCCAACTGTATCTTATATCAAGATGTACAATCAAAGGTCGCAAGTGCTCATCCATTGTTGAGCTGCTTTTCATCAGGTTTGTGAAGGTCGGAATATTTTCATTTATTTTTCCATTGTTGTCACCATGGATTATTTGCCGGAAATCCTCTGGAAGCAGCCATGTTGAGTTTGGAAATGGCTCGCAATATAGGCGGTTCATTGCATCTTTGTTGTACTTCAACAGGAGGACTCTGTCCGTGAGGAGTCCATATAGAAAAGCTGAAGTCAAACTAAGCATCTTATTTCCCAACCCATTTGCAGGCTTCCATACCACATATTTGCATGAACTGCTGAAGTTTGTGTGATTTCTATACTTGCTGAGCTCTTTCATGGCTGCCTTGTAGGATTCGGTATTTGGTCCACATTGTGCGTGAAGATTTTCATACTCCCGTACCTTTGAGATTAGGTATGAGGAAGGACTATGGGGTGAAGGCTTTCGATATTTAAGTGATTCGTACCTGCTAATGCATGATTTTGGGTCAAATTTAGTAGTATCTGTGAGCATATCAGGTAACATCTTCATTGGTCTAGAATTGTTTGATCCCCTGGCAGAAATATTACTTGATCCTGCTTAAAGAAAAGGGTACTGGTAGTATCACATTAGCATGATCGAAGTACATTGCGAGGAATTATCAATAAGAGATGGTGGATGTAAGTCTTTGGGTGCAAAATTACTAACTGTAGTTCTGTAAATCGTGAATGTGTGTCGTATACTCGTATCTATTGCTTTCATTCATTCATTCATTCATTCTCAACTTACCTTTCTATCAGATCTTGCTTTTGTCAAAATAATACATTTCTTTGTTGCTTATACTGATTTATGTCATTCATATAACGGAATTGATGATTTGCCATATTAACAAAGTTTAAATTTGGATTAAGAAGTTCTAATTTGTCGTGCTCTGTCAGTCTATTCACCTTCGTTCGAGTATTCTGGCTTCATAGACTCTTATCAGTACGTAATGAAAATAAAGAGGTGAGTTACCTTCTGCAGGGCTGTGGAATAAAGGAAAGACCGTGTAGTCGTGGTAGATGTTGATCACAATGATACCAGCAGATGATGCCATGATGCATACAATCACTGCTAATGTGAATCTTGAAAATGTGTTCTCCCCTACTGTAGAATTTTCCGTCATTGAAGCACCAGAGACCAGAGTTATGCTGCTATTCTGCATTCAAGACATAATTAACGAGTTATATAATAACGTCCTAGGTAACTTATGGAAACCTCAGCATGTCTGATCCTTCTGCAATTTTCATCAATACAGTCAACTACAATATTAGAGACAGAATGTTTTTGTACAAGAATTTGTTCTTAAACTCGAGCCTACCTTAGTAGTGCTGTTTTTTTCCGAGGAGAAAGAAGCTGAAAATGATCTCTTACAGCCTATTTCCTGAAACTAGCATTCTCTGCAGGATATATAAATCAAGCTTATTTGCAACGTGCTTGTTAGTTGTTAGTTGCAACTGCTGATTAATTCCGATACAAAATCCGTTGATGATGAGATTCTAATGCTCGCTATCTTGCTGTATTAATGTATTATATACTTGATTAATTCCGTATATAATGCTAACTACCCAGATTAGATTTGACGAATGATTAGTTTTTGCAAATACCGACGACATTTTATTACATTAACATGTTATCACGTCGTTATCTATAGAAATTCTTTAATCAAAGGTGTTATCGGAGTGAACATCAACTGAATTAATTAGTAATTTTGTTTGCGTTTGCTGGCCAACAGCTTGACCAACTAAGTTATCAAACGAACGTGACGAGAAATCTCCATATGCCCAAGGATGAGGTTGATGAGGTTCGAACCATGCAGTTCAGGGTTTAGCTGCATCAAGGTAAGCTTGAACTGAACTGAGTCATTTATAAAACCGATCTACATAAAAATAAAAATAAAATAAAAAAAGTTGATATTATAATCTTATCTTTATTAATTCAGATGCATTTAAAGAGTTTCTGTGCGTTCACGTCATTAAGCACAGTGTTTTTTTTTTTTTTT
>VHZZ01004682.1:14232-29422 GCA_009801015.1 Silene noctiflora | reverse complement strand
TTAAGTTAAATTAAATTAATTAATTTAACGGATCCTGTAAGTTCAGTTCAGATCTTATAAGTTCAGTTCAGATCCTATAAGTTCAGTTAAGTTCAAATCTTACAAATTCAGTTCAGTTCAGATGCAATATGTTCAGTTCAGATCCTATAAGTTCAGTTCAGTTCAGATCATATAAGTTCAGTTCAGTTCAAATCCTATAAATTCAGTTTAGATCCTATAAGTTTAGTTAAGTTCAGATCCGTTTAAGTTCAAAAGAACAGGGCCTTACAACCAAAACTAATTTGTTACAAAGCATTTAAATCAACCATTGAACCAAAACAAAAAAAATCAACCATTGAATCAACACTCTTGTCAATTTCAATACTTAGTAGCGGAACATATCTCACGCACTCATCATATTTTTCAAACGAAAGTTGTCTTGTTTTAGTTGGCTGGAAACATATAGAAGGGGAGACAATTTCATACTCCGTATGATTAGTGTATTGATAATTGGTTCACTTACATAAGACTACGATGAGGTATTCATAATACCTCATGAATACTCAACAAAATTTAAGGTCTCGTTTGGTTACCTTGCTAATTTATGGGGATTTCGTAATTTCATGAATTGTGTTTTCTAAAACTTGTGTTGGTTACCCGTTTTCATGTAAAATGGAAGCTAAGAGTTTACAACTTCCTTGGAATTTACAACTTCTACATAATGGAGGAGTTTAATAACTTTAATTACTCACCCTCTCCTTGGTCATTAGAAACTTCTACATCCTTTGCTAACTGAATTTACTTGTTTGCTATTAAAAAAAAGAGAACTTAGGTGTTAGTAATATTACGGAGGGGTATATTGGTAATTAAAAATTAAAATCAGGTATATTAACGCAATTCAACCAAACAATACAAGAGAGTTTAATTCATGGAAAAGCACACTCCCTCAAGGAAACCAAACATGTTTTTGTCAATTCATGTTAATTTTATACGGAAGTTGAATTCCAGTAAATTGCAAATTAACAAGGAATTCAATACCTGCATGAACCAAACGAGGCCTAAACCTAGATCTGGAATCTTCTGATAACTTATATGGTAAGATAATAATATTTTATTATATGGTATATTAGAATATAACATATCTCTTATTTCACAAATAGGATTATACATCCAGTTGTATATAAACATTGTACAATCAAGGTATAAGTATCTGAGCTTATGTGTATTTTTTCCGAGCTAATTCAAAGTTTATAGTTTTATTGTGTAACTGGATGAATTCAAATATTTTCTAATAAAGCTCATATTCTTTTAAATAAAACTCGAATACTTTATTATAAAGTTCAGATTCTACACCGTACATCTGGTGGTATAGTCCATGAATTGCTCTTATTTCCTTCCTAATAGTTTATTTGTTTGAAATACTAATTTTCAATAAATTTACTCATTCACAGATCAGGTTACAGGTCGAGCGGTTCTTAATCCTAAATGTGCAGGTTATTAATCGGTCGTGTCATTTTCGTGCTAATGTTATTTTGGGCGGGTTATATTCAAAAGGATTTCGGTCGAATTTTCGGGCGGGGTCATATTTTGACAGTTCTAATTTCAACTAGTACGATTTATATAGATGTACAGTTTTACCCAGCCGTAATAAAATCTTAGTCACACGAGTTTTCCTTAAAAAAAACCAAAAAAAACACAATCTACGAATCATATTTTGTGTATCGTGAACGTTAAACGGTACCTAACACGTTGAACCCCCACCTCGTCACAAAAGTCATGCGCCTTATTACCTTTACCTTTGTCAGTTATATTCCCCAATAATCTCATCATTCCGCAACTGCCCTCGCACAAAAAACATACTCAACCCTCCCTATGCCGTTATATAAATAAAACTCAAAAACTTGACAAAGTGCTTCATTTGCAATTGCATAAAATCTTCTGTAATTTTAGTTAGCGATGGCGGCGGCGGCAACGACGACGACTTCAACGACAAAGAAGAGTTGGTTAGTGAGGAAGATAATGAGCAAAGAAGCATGGAGATGGCGACTCCTAAACTCTAATGGTCTCAAGTTTAAGTGGAAGAGGATCAACTTCATGAAATTAACAATACTCCATGATATTTATTTCAAGATCATCTCGTCTTTCGAAGCCGTCTTTCTTGTTTCCACTCTTTGCCTCTTCTTCCTCTGTTGTGGCTGCCATTTTTAGGTTTCATTTTTATCTTTTGGAATGTAATGTTATTTACTCCGTATTTTTTTTTTTCCCTTTACTATTGTTAATTTTCTCTAGATTATTTCCTTTTTTTTATTATTTTAGGTTTCGGTCTTATTACTCGGGTGGCTTAGAAAATGAAATGCAAAGAACACCAACTTAAAATGCAAGTGTTTGATTGATTGTTGTCTTAAATAAAAGGGTAATGATAAATACAGCCCTTCGGGTTGTATTTAAACATTAAATACTTTCCAAATTTGGTATTAATTTTGGAATTAAGAACCAAATTACACTTCCATCGATGCAATTAATGCATATATTAAGTATTTGTTTTTTTTTTAGCTTCTTAAATACAACCCTAAGAGTCATTTATCATTTTCCTAAATAAAAGTAGAAAAGATTGCAAATCATTTATTTTCCAAGTTTATTTCTACCATTGATTGATCAGCTTTGTATAATTGTATACCAAATCTTATTGTATATGGAGTATATCCTATATCTCAACAGCCTTGAGTCGTCTTTAATTAAGGGATCTATTCATTATCTAATATGGTATCGATATCAAGCGGCAAACAAAAATTAAGGGATCTATTCATTATGTCAACAGCCTTGAATCGTCTTTAATTAATGGATCTATTCATGTCTAATCGTCTTTAGTATAACCATAGCATGAATGGTTAGACGAAATTTTTTGTACCTCTCTCTAGAGTAGTAACCGGCATTTAGGGCCCCTAAAATCTCGAGACGTTCCGTTGCACTACTTAAACAGCCTTAAAGACGGCCCTGGGTAAATTATTACATGATATTGTGATGCCAAATAACGTGCAAGCTTGCTACTCCGTAATAAACTAGCCGGTTGTTTCTTGTTCGTATTACATAATTCTATATAAATATTTTAAATCGACATGACACGAAAACACGACACGAATCAGATAGGAAATTAACGAGTTTGAGTTGAGACTCGATGACCCATTTATATAAGTGGGTTAACATGAACACGACATGGGATTTTATTTGGTCAAATTTGAGTTAAAGAGTTCATGACCTGTTTACATATGACACGAGACAATCAATTTACAAGAATTCGTGATCCGTTTACATATAACACGACACTTGCTAGGTCTACATACAACGATTGTTACATACTAAATATAAAGGAAACTTACTAAAAAAAACTTGCAAAAATCATACAAAGGGCACAAGGCATATTAAAAATTGTTTTTGTCATGGCCGTATTTCAGAAGAATTAATAATTATATAAATTGTCTTTGTTATAACCATACTTTACTAGCTTAATCTTATCAATAAGTCTTACTTGTGACGGTTACAAACTTATGATATGTCACAAGTCTCCTTCTAATTGCTTCCCCACTTGCTCTCCCACCTACAGTTTGTGACGAAAAATGTATGTCACAAATGAGAATTTGTATAATCTTATATACAACACATATTTACTCCCTCCGACCCAGGCTACAGATAACGTTTACTATAAACGGACGATTCAAACAAAAAACATTTCTTATTTAACCACGTCACTACCCAGTTGTCCTTATACCATTTGATATTTTAAAAAAAATGTTGGCCAGCTGCCAACCACAATTGAGCCGATAATTATACAACCTAGCTATTTTTTCCCAATTAACCCCTTTTTTTCGGCTTTTTTAAATTTTTTCATTTTTTTTATGTTACCTTTAGTCTAGGTCAAACTTTGAATTTCCTTATAATTTCAACGAATCATGTGCTAGACTGTTAGGTATGTACATTGGAAACTACAATGACAATTTTAGGGGAATTGGTTGGCAGTATTTAACTAATTAGTCAAAGTCTTTTGAAGAACTCGTTGAAGATGTCGTCTAAAAGTAAAGGCAAACACAGTTCATAATTGATAGACGCCAAGTTTTTCCTACTGGAATGACCGTTGTCGTCGTGGACCATGACCAACCTTCTTTTCCTTCTTTGCCATCCTTTTATGATTTTGTGACTCAATAAAGACGTTATATCAAAAGTAGACGTTACAACCTACTGTGTGCGTACGCCGTCCCTTTCTTTTATCACAAATTCTCATTTGTGACGGAGATATCCGTCGCAAGCTTGTGACGGGTACCATTTTGTCTCACAAAATGCCCAAATAGAGGAGAGAGGGAAGCACATGGGGGTGCCCCCACCTTGTCCCCCCTATTCGTTTTGTGAGTGGCATTATCCGTCTCTCGGATCCGACCCGTCACAAGCAAGAGTTGCTGTTCTTTTATTCACCAGAAATTCTGAGTAGTTTTTATCTGAACGATCTTCCAAAAATTACAACTGTTCATTAATTGAAATGAATTGCTATAGTAGTTTTAAATCCAGGTCAAATTACAAGGTATACTTTGAAGAAAATTAGTATAGGAGTTTTGGTAAAAATCTATCGAGGTATGAATTTCGAATTGTGAGTCAAAGTAATCGTTCTATGGCCTAGGAACGCGGTAAATGCAACGATACGAATGAATGTAAAAACAACAAAATAAAGAGGTCGACACGAGGAATTTGGTGACCCGAAAAACCCGATGTGGGAATAACCGCGGGGGGAGTCGGAATCCCACCAAGTATGCACTATAATCGAAGTATTTGAGCAAGTAAGGAAATGACAACATAATATGCTAATAAGCGATGGAGTGTGGTTATGATTAATGGAAGTCGTTGTATTAGTGTGTTGGGTGAGGACGAGATGACCCTTCTGACTGACTTGATTCTCCTTTTATAGCTGCCTTTCTAGGGTTTTGCTTCTTCAGGCTCCTCCGAATTTTGTTTCCTATCTTCCAGGAGCAGTCACCCAAAAATTGGAATGAGTTGTGGTGACTCCCAACTTCTTTGACTGTGGTTGTGTTGATATCCCATGTGTGTTTTTCCTTATTTGATCCAACGATCCTCCCCTTGCCACGTCATTAATCCTTTTCACTTTGTCTCCTCCACTCGATGCTTGCCACGTGTCGCTTAATAAAAACTGTAAACTTTACCTCTAACATTTGCCCCCAAATTCCCGTGTAAGGGATGCTTAGGCGGGAATTTCCAATCCTTAAGCCGCCTAAAATCTCAAAAGTCCAACGATGTGACTTTGTACATCCTCTCGTGCTTCCCACACTCCTCTTTTCTCAATTGTCGTCTTTACTCCCTCATTAACCGCCTAAAATCTCAAAAGTCCAACGAAGTGACCTTGTGTGTGCGAGAAAACGATGCATTGCATAGTCTTTCCCCCAAACCTAATGACAATGACTAGTTTCGCCGTTTCATCTTTGTGAATATTAAATCTCTGTCTCCTCCGGTTGATTACTTGTATTCCAAGTAGAGGTCTGCTTCGGGTATCTAGCTCGCCTGTCCCTTATTGCTCTTTTATTCGCTTACATTCTTTACTTGCTTTTTTGTGTAGGTTTGAATCACCTTGTTCCGTTGTCTGACGAGATTGCCTCCCTGACCAAGCTATTCGTTCCAACTCCTGAACAACGATCGCTTAATCAACTTCTTGGCCTTTTCTCTAGTAGACCATCACCCTCCGACGGTGAACAAGAAGAAGCAATGTCGTCTACTATGCTCTTCTCCCTCCATATTTCTTAGCTCTATTTCTCCTGGATCCTCTTCGTTCCTGTCTCCTGATGTTACGTTTCTCTGATGTTTCTGGTCCCAGAATCTATTAGACCTAAGGTTACTCTGCAGATGATCTTGCCTCAACGAAAGAAGAGGACCGCATGAAGTGTGCCCATGCCTACCTCCAAGAGGAAGGTTGATTCCTCCTTAGATGCAGAGGCTGCTTCCTCGAAGAGGCTTACAACCACTCCGGAGCCTACTCTTATTGAGGTCACTCCCTTAGCATCCTTGCCCCCACTACGGAGAAATTCTCCCGCACCTATTGCTTCTTGAGCTTCTTCTGTTGAGATGACTTTGAAGCTTCTAGAGGGATTTGGTCGTTCTAAGTTCTCCCGCACCTATTGCTTCTTGCGCTTCTTATGGTGAGTCTGTGCTCACAAATCTCAGCCATTGAATGAAAGGAAATCAGATGACTGAGATTAAAATATAATAATAATTACAAAAACACATAAGGACGCACTGACATCCTCACAAAAAATCCTCTCCCTAAAACAATAAAACCCAAATTATACGACTAAACCCTATAATTGGAGTTAAATTGGGGGGATTCAGAAAAAAGAAAGAGATTTCGTCGGATTCGAGACAAAGACGACATTTAATTTGATCAGAAATACCGGATTCATTATTCAATGTTGATGGAATTAGGCTTGATGATCGGAGATGGTGAAACTAGAAGTGTTGAATCACCGTCGTCCGCCATTGACGTCATTTTATGATGCTCAGAGACTTAGTGGATGTACTGTGCATCATTTTATAGCTGAACTGAATGATGGTAGTTCAATTATAGCTGCATATACTTCATTGCTTATCTTGAAATCTAATAACAAAAAGGAATGTTCTAGATCAAGATGATCGGTGTCAATGGAGAATTAAGTCTGCTTCACACTCTGCCATTGCCGGTCATGTTTTCTCCGCCATTTCCTTCTGGTATTGTAATACCTCATGTTTTGAGTTTATTTTGAGATACATTTCCGTGTTATGAGTTTATTTTGTGATACATTTTGATAAGTTTGATAATAAAATGGTTAATTGTGTTGCAATGATAATGAGTTGAGATGGTACTCAGTTGTGTTGATATTTGTTGAGGCTTTTGTAGTATTTTTGGGTGAACTTCGGAACGAAGTTCATTTTGAGGAGGGAAGACTGTAATACCCCGTATTTTAGTTACGGTCAATGCAAGTCAAACTACATATTTATAAACGTATTTCAAAATGAATTGTTTTACGAAGCCGTTTTATATAAATTATTATTGTTTCGGGAATCACGTTTTAATAGTTGTTTCATATTTTATAATTATTTCATAAAATGATATTCTTTTATATTCTTTAATTATAATAAGATATTTATAATTAATTATATTTCCTATTTTATATTTATTTCTTATTTTATATTTAATCCTTATTTAATAATTATAATTCCTATTCTTTCCTAAACTATATTTGGCCGAAATTTCTGAAGTTTATAATAGTATTTGTGATTTATTAATTTTATAAAATAGTAATAATAATAATTATAATAGATAATATTTCCTAAAAGTAATTTGGAAGTCCTGTTCCTTCCCTAATTTCTTTCTTTTAATCTACTATAAATACTTTGTCATATGACTTACTTTATTCGTAATGCAAACCGTATCTCAAGCTAATTTTCAGATTTCAAAAGCCCTAATTTGCCTCATACGAGTAAGTTTACGAAACCGTCTTAAAACTGTTATTAATTCGTTTATTACCTTGCGCGTACGCCGTCTTATGCTAATTATTTCTTTGACTATGCTTGACCCTAGACCGTAGTAATTGACCTAGGATAGACTATGAACTACCGTGACCAGACCAGACCATAGTAGGGCCTCTGTTGACCGTCGTATAAGCTGTTATTAGGGTGGTTTGTTGGTGGTGCCGGGCGTATACCGTATGAGTAGAAAGCAGGTTTGGATCCCTATTTCGTGACCGTCTTGACCTGGGTTTGGGATGGTTGGTCTTGGGAGTTGGAGTCGAGTCTAGTGGTGAGGTTCTTGGTGGCTACTGGTGGCGATGGTGGCCGGAGTGAAGAGAATTGGTTTTTATCGCGGGTTTTCGGGTTATGAGCTTAAGACGGATTGTTTGTCGTGTGTATCGGTTGTTGTGGCAAGGGGAAGGTGAGGCTGGGTTCCTTGGTGGTAGTCGGTCTTAGGGATGGTATAGTGGTGGTTGATGGTGGTCGTGGTAGATATTTTGCGTGAAAACAGGGGAGCAGGAGCATGGGTAGTATAACCGTTTTAATAGGGTGTTGGTGGCTTGTGTGGTGGCGTCGAGAGGAGGATGACACTGCCCATGGGACCACCGTGCGTCAGTGGTGGCAACGGTGGTGGCCATAGGTGGTGTGGGGGAATGAAGCAGTGGTGACGAGTGGTGTTTGTGTCGTGTGTTTGTGAGGGTTGTGAGAATTAAGTGGTGGCGTGGTTAGGACGAGTGTATAGGGCTGTGTTGAGGAAGGCGATGATGGGATTGGTGGTGGCAGGGCATACGTGGTGGATTGGCCGTATATAGGTGGTTGTCGGGATGTGTGGACGTGGGTTAGAGGCTTGTGTTAGGTTGTTTTGTGTTTGTTTATAATAGTTTTCATTCGTATTTTACGTAGCAATGATTATTATATCTATATTCGTATAATCGTTAGTGAGACGGAGTTTACAACCGTGTTAATTAGTTAGTTTGATTTGTTTAGAAGGCGAGTATAATTGTTTAATGCTTATACGATGTTTAATAAGTTTATAATAATATAATGTGAACGAGATGTATTTATATTCGTAAATATTGTTATTAATTGATTTAATTAACGGATGTAATTATTCAATAGATTTTGTATGATAACGATAATATAATCATAAATAATATAATTTAATATCATTGTGAAGTGAGTAGTTAGTAATTGTTATTTATTATTGTTTGTTAAGGTGACGGGTGTTGTTGACAGATATCTTGCATTTACTTTGCTCGGATTGCTAATTGGATTATTTTGCTAAAAAGTAGGATAAACTACTCAACTATAATGTGCAATTTATGTTTATTGGCATGTGGTTATTGTATGGATGATGGATGTTAATTTCTGGTTGCGTATTGACTAGTTTATTATTATTGAGTGGTGCATATTCTATTTGAGTAAGTTGTGAATTGGATTGAGGATATTGGAATGCCCCAGGCTTAGTCTCTGGTGGATAACATGTGTGTGAATATTGGGCGGCCCCAGGCATAGTCTCTAGTGGATAATATGTGTATGAGCATTGGAAGGCCCCATACTGGTTCTGCAGACCATGTCTCTGGTGGATAATGTGGCTGGGCTCAATGGATTGCGAAAGTGAAAGCTATTAATTAATTGTGTGGCATATGTTGTTTATTTATCCTACTCAACCTCGTGGTTGCACAGTGTATTCGTGAACACCTGTGATGAACCATAAATGAGAAGCATACTTGCAGGTGCTTGAGACTAGAAGGCTAGGAGCTTGGGAGGTGCGAGGAGCTTGACTTGACGACTTAGTTTTAGATCACTTGTTTATTCAATAATAGTTTGACGTTTTAATTTTCCGCTGCGAGTTGTATTTGTATTTGTTTTAAAGTTAAAAAAAATGTAAGAAACATTTGAGTTTAATTTATCTAAATTGCCTTGGTTTGCTCAACTCTTTTATTCACTACCTCGGTCATTCCGAGATGGTAACAGTCTCATTTATCTAGGAAGGCCTAGTTAAGGCTCTTGGATAAATGGGGGTGTTACAGGTATTGTCCGATTTACTCCATCAATCAATTGAACTAATCACTTTAAATCAATTGAATTGAAGTTGAATTTGTTGTTGCAATATGCCAAGCTGTTTCAGTTAATGGTATTTATATTCTAGACACTTCCAATGATGTTTATCATTTAGAGAATTAAACACTCAAAACGGGTGATCCCTGTAATACTCCACTGAACCGAAGATGTTATTCGGGTGGGGTACTCCCTTGAAGAGGTCCATTAATAAGCTTAAAATCTGACTAGTGCTTAAAGGGATTGGAAGCACTGCTCATATCAACAAAGTGCACTTTTTTTTCTGGTTATCTATGCAAAATAACTCCACAGTTAAGCGTTCTTAGCTGGGAGTAGTCTTAGGATGGGTGACCTCCTGGAAATATTACTGGGATGCGCATGAGTGAGGACAAAATGTGCTGGAAATGACTCGTGTTGATCTGTGGGCCATATACACAGCCCGACGAGCTATCGTGAGTGACTGCTCCCGAACCTAGGTTTGGGACGGGGTGTTACAAGTGGTATCAGAGCAATCCTGCTGCCGTCTGGTGAGCCTGTGGTCTAGAGTACCTGGGTCACCAACCTAGCGGGGGAGGATTCTGGGTTTGGCTCGCTTGCGGTCAGATGCTGCCAGGCGCAACGAGGATGTTGCGTTCTTTAAGTGGGGGTGTGTAATACTCCACTGAACCGAAGACGTTATTCGGGTGGGGTACTCCCTTGAAGAGGTCCATTGATAGGCTTAAAATCTGACTAGTGATTAAAGGGATTGGAAGTACTACTCATATCAACAAAGTGCAATTTCTTTTCTGGTTATCCATACAAAAGAACTCCACAATTAAGCGTGCTTGGTTGGGAGTAGTCTTAGGATGGGTGACCTCCTGGGAAGGTTCTCGGGATGCGCATGAATGAGGACAAAATATGCTGGAAAGGACCCGTGTTGATCTCTGGGCCATGTACACAGCCTGACGAGCTACCATGAGTGACCGCTCCCGACCCTAGGTTTGGGCCGGGGTGTTACAATCCCGATCAATCTTATCTATGGCAGTGTCGTTTAGGACACATGAACGAGAAACGCATTGAAATACTAGTATCGACTGGTATTATTAAACCATTTGATTACGAATCATTTGGCATATGCGAATATTTTCTTCTTGGCAATATGACTCAATGACCGTTTCTAGGAAAAGGATCTCGAGCTAGTGAGTTATTGGGTTTAATACATACGGATTTATGTGGTCCAATGACAGTTACTGCAAGAGGCTATTATGACTACTTCATTACTTTTACCGATGACAAAAGTAGATATGGTTTTGTCTACTTAATGAGGTATAAAAGTGAAGCTTTCGAAAAGTTCAAGGAGTTTCAGAATGAAGTTGAAAACCAATTAAATAAGAAGATCAAAACATTACAATCAGATCGTGGTGGGGAATATTTAAGTAATGACTTCATTGATCACCTTAAAGGCAGTGGTATTATATCTTTTCTTCATTGATCAACATTTCCCTGAAAAAATATGCTTTGAAGATGAGAATGGCCAAAATACTAATGTGCTGGTAGAATATGACTAGCTTCCTAATATATGCCAGAAATGTAAAGGAATTGGTCATAGTACTGCTATGTGCAGAGGAAGGGTCAGAAGTTTCAGAAGACCTAATCCTGGACCTCATGTGGATAGACCTAAACAAGTATGAAGGAAGAAACCTGTGAGTGCAACTATTCTGGATGCAACAAAATATCCTGTTTTACCTAAATCAGTGGGAGTCATAGCAGAGAAAGAAGGCCCTAGTCTAACTAAGGAGCCAATTCCTGTGAGTTCTGGACTGATTACCCCTGCAAATATTTTCTTACATGCCTCACAGAAGTCTAGCTTTACACCAGCTCGCATCTTAACTAGAATGACAAGACATGAATCTAGAATACCTGAGGGCAAGGAGAGTGCATTTGTTTTGAATCTTAATAATGAACTGATTCAGTCTGCATAAATGGTTGATAAAGGGGGAGGAGGGAACAGTTTTCCCTCTCATGACTAAATTTGGAATGTGGAATGTTAGGGGTTTAAATAGTGACACCAAGCAACGTGATGTGAAATGGTTTATGCATCATTCTGGGGTGGTACTATTTGGGCTCCTTGAGACTAGGGTCAAACCTGGTTCTCTAAATAGAGTGACTAATAATCTGTGTCATGGGTGGTCCTTTGTAACTAATCATAATTATCATTCTGGTGGTAGGATATGGGCTTTATGGAAGAGTCATCATATCAAGACTGATGTTGTTGAGATGGGAGATCAATATGTTCACCTTAATGTTCATGATTTACAAGTGAATAACAGTTTTTATGCTATTTTTATCTATGGTTTTAATAAAATAGAGGATAGAACATCTCTTTGGCAAGCTCTAAGGAATTGGAATATTTGTGATCCTTGGGTGGTACTTGGTGATTTCAATAATATTATGTACTCAAATGAGAGGATTGGAAACATTGTCACTATTGCTGAAATAATTCCCTTCCAAAATACTGTGGCAAACTGTGACTTACATGATATGGTTTCAACTAGTGCTTTCTTCACTTGGACAAACAAACAACCTAGTGAAACTAGAGTATTTAGTAGAATTGACAGGGTCCTTGTCAGTGATGAATGGCAAAATGTATGGCCTAGATATTATGCTCATTTTGCCCCTGAAGGTTCCTTTGATCATTGCCCCTGTATTATTAATTGTGAAGCTGAGGAGATGGTTAAGATGAAACCTTTTAAGTTCTTTAACATGTGGACTAAGGTTGATGATTTTCACAATATTGTTAGGAGGGTTGGTCTGGTTATATTAAGAGTTGCTCAATGTTCAGGGTGGTTCAGAAGTTTAAAATTCTTAAACCTGCCTTAAAGAAGTTGAATAGGGATCTTTTCTCTGATGTTGAGAGGAATGCTACTATTGCTTATGAGGCGCTGTTGGATTGTCAGAGAAGATTGCAGGTAGACCCAAAAAATGTGACTCTGATGGATGCTGAATATCAATCTAAAGACAGTTACATGATGTTGGCTAAGGCAAAGGAAGATTTTCTGAGACAGAAAGCCAAATGTGATTGATCTTGAGATGGGGACACAAATTCTGCTATGTTTCATAAAATGATTAAGCATAGAAAAATCCAAAATAAAGTGCTGAGAATTGAGGATGCTATGGGTAATTGTTGTAATAAAACTGAGGATATCCTTCAGGCTTTTGTGAACTACTATGAAGATTTGCTGGGTATAAATGCCAGTACAACTGGTTTTTATGCTCCTATTGTTGCTAAAGGGAATAAGGTTACTGCTGAGGATTGGGATAATCTCTGTAAGTTGCCTTCAAATGAGGAGATTAAGAAGATAGTGTTCTCTATCCCTGATGATAAAAGCCCTGGGCTAGATGGTTATACTAGCTGCTTCTTTAAAGCTAGTTGGGATATTATTCATGAAGATATGTGCAAGGCTATCAAAGATTTTTTCCAGTCTGGCAAACTTCTGAAGCAAGTGAACAACACTACCCTGACTCTTATACCAAAGATAGATCAACCAGTTTCTATTAAGGATTTCAGGCCTATTGCCTGCTGCAACATCATATATAAAATCATTTCTAAGGTTTTATATAACAGATTGGCTGATATTCTTCCTCAAATCATTCATCCATCTCAATTAGCTTTTATCAAAGGAAGAAGCATTATGGGGAATATCCTGATAAGCCAGGACTTAGTGAGACTTTATACAAGGAATATTGTCTCTCCAAGGTGTATGATGAAAGTGGACTTGAGAAAAGCTTATGATTCTATTGAATGCCAATTTGTTAAGCAGATGTTGATGGGTTTAAATTTTCCCTCCAAATTTATTGGTTGGATTATGCAATGTGTGACTACCACATCTTTCTCAATAGTGCTAAATGGTCATTCTCATGGTTTCTTTCATGGCAAAAGAGGTCTTAGGCAGGGAGACCCATTGTCTCCCCTTCTCTTTACCTTCTGTATGGAATATCTCAGCAGACTTTTGCAGGAAGCTAGTTCTTATTCTGGATTCAAATATCACCCTCTTTGCAACAGTCTCAAGATGACTCATCTGATGTTTGCTGATGATCTCCTGTTTTTTGTAGAGGAGATTTGAAATCAGTTTTTACCTTTATGGAGGTGTTCCATTGTTTCTCTAGAGAATCAGGCCTTCAAATTAGTAAGGACAAATCTGACATCATTTTTAATGGAATTGATCACCTTACTGCCACTAACATTTTGAAGTACACTGGTTTTAAGAGAGGGGCACTCCCTTTCAAATACTTGGGGGTTAAAATATCTCATAAAAGACTCACCAAGATTGATTGTAATATCCTTGTGGATAAAATGCTTCATAGGATCAGAGGATGGAAAAAGAGGAAGATCTCCTATTCTGGTAGATTGGTTTTGGTGAAATCTGTTCTCTCTACTATTCATAATTACTGGTCTTAACTCTTTATTTTTCCTGTGGGAATCATTGAGAGAATTCAGGCTCTTTATAAGAATTTCCTGTGGGAAGGAAGTGAATCTTATACTAAAGCTCCTTTGGTCTCCCGGGCTACTTTGTGTCAGGAGAGGAAGTCTGGTGGCTTGGGCTTGCTTGATACCAGACTGTGGAATATTGCAGCCGTGGACAAATTAGTCTGGTGGCTTATGAAGAAAAAGGACCATTTGTGGATTCAATGGGTAGGAAAGATCTATATGAAGCAGACTCCATGGCTGGATTATACTCCTACTAATGCTAGCTCTTGGGCCTGGAGGAAAATTTGTGAGGTTAAAGAGCAGTTTAAACCTGCTTATGCTCAAGGTTTATGGTTGACTGATGGAGATGATTATACTATTGCAAAGGGTTAACAATGGCTTACTCAACCTATAGCAAACAAGGTTCATTAGTACAAGTGTGTTTGGAATAAATTCCTTATCCCAAAACACTCTTTTATTCTCTGGTTGATGTATCATGGGAGATTACTAACTCTGGATAGGCTTGTCAGAATGCATATCACTCAGCAGACTGTTTGCTATCTTTGTGGGAGTCATGCTGAAACTCATCAGCAGTTGTTTCAGGATTGTCATTATGCCAGAAACTGTTTCACAAAGTTGTTGCTCTGGTTGCAGATTCAGTTCAGAGGACCATGTACTGCTGACAACATGCTCAAGCTGAGGAAATACTCTGGCTTTATTAGACTTCTACTGAGTTCTCTTGAAACTGCTGTTCAATATCATATTTGGACTTTAAGGAATGTGTGTAGGCAAGAAAACTATGTGATGCATCCTGATGCTCTCATTAATCAAGTGAAGAATGATTGCAGAATGAGGATTATGACAATTACTACTGGAATATTGAACAACGCTGATATTCAGTGGTGTCAGTCTCGAGATCTTTTGTAGGCCTAGTTAGCATAAATCTTAGCTACTTGGGTTTTATTGTATGCTTAGGATCTGATGTAATTATGGTAGAGGTCAATGAGGACCTAACCATGGAATATTTATATGGTGTTGTGGCCTGATTTTAGCTCTGATCTTAATATTACTAACCTTTCCACCAAAAAAAATAAAAAAATAAAAATAAAAATAAAATAATAAGAATAATAATAACAAGAATAATAATAACAAGAATAATAATAA
>VHZZ01004680.1:73602-85360 GCA_009801015.1 Silene noctiflora | reverse complement strand
TGTTGTTTACGTTATACTGTATATAGTTGTTCAGCTGACTGGCCCCGATAATGTTTTGAAAACTGTGATGACCCATTCGGGGATGGTGAGAGGTTTTCTAGCAGGTAATGACTATGATGGTTGCTGACTACGCGGTGGGGTTAGCAAGGTGGAGTCACATTATTTATTAGCTTTCGCAGACGATAGTATTGCTACACTTTTTTATTTAGTTTTGGCCATGTACTCCGTTTTAGGAGAAGACTTTGTATTCTTTAAACTATAATTATAATAACAATGTTTCTTTATTATTTCTATGATGTACACTGCCTCGGGAAACTAAAATGGTAGCATCCTTGTATTCAAAGGTAGTCCTTGGTAAGGTGCCTCGGAGTATGGGGGTGTTACAGTTAGACGGAGATGTGGCTCATAGAATTAAAGCGGGATGGTTAAAATGGAAAAGTGCTACATGATTTTTATGCGATAAAGATATGCCCCATAGATTAAAGGGAAAATTTTATCGCACGGCGATTAGGCCTGTCTTACTTTACGGCTCCGAGTGGTGGGCCGTGAAACATTGTCACATTCAAAAGACGAATGTGGCGGAGATGCGTATGTTGAGGTGGATGTGCGGCCACACAAGGAAAGATCGATTAAGGAATGAGGAGATTAGGGAAAAGGTGAAAGTAGCGCCAATAGAGGACAAGATGGTGGAAAATCGACTAAGATGGTTTGGCCATGTGAGAAGGATACCTATGGATGCACCCGTTAGAAGGCTGGAGACTTGGGGAACAGAAAAGGTTGTTAGGGGTAGAGGGAGACCAAAACAGACATGGCTGAGAGTTTTAAGAGATAAGAGTGATAAAAAGTATTAAAGTACGAATTGAATTTTTAAAATAAAATAATTAATTTTAAAAATCTTTTTAGATTTGGGGATGATATAATATTTCATCTTAAATTCTAGTTTAAGATGGAAGTATCCGCTTAAGAGTTATCCACTTTCACATATGAGATAAAAGAGTAAATATTTAGGAAATAATAAAAGTTTCTCTAATTTATCTAAATAATCTTGTATTTAACCCATTTATCATATAAAATAGATACATCGATCATAAACATAAATGAGTGATACATCATTTTGACCACGCAAAATCTATTGTGAGGCTATCATACGTGCGATGATAAAAATATAATCACTTTTAGCTAATAGTGATTACTTTTTATAACAGAAAATAAACAGTTTTTCAAAGTGACCGCATTTTACCAAAATACATGAGAAAGAACGTTGTACCATAGAATACATGCACGTCTATCAACTTGTTTCAACTTGTTTCCTAGTACATTTATCAAAATAATCAAGCCTAGGTAGGCTAGGACTATGACAGTCTTGTCCATTTGTCCCAAATCCCTCTCCCTTTCACCAATCCCCTCATTTTAACATCCACTATTCCTTATTTTTCAAGAAACCCAAGAACAAATCATGCCAAACTCCAGACTACTAACTTTACTATTTTCACTACTCCTCATACATACTAAAATCTATGTAGTAAATTCATCATCATCATCTTCTTCTTCTTCTTCAAGTTGTGATAATGGCAAAGTTATTTTCAACTTTCCGAAATTTAAGCCATCAAATTGCAAAAATGGAGGTTCACTTTTATGTATGGGAGCAGTAAATCCAGGAGAAGGGTACATGAATTTAACAACAGTGTCAAGTAATAACACATCTACAGATGATTTTAATGGAATTGCAAGGGTTTTGTACCATAATAGTCTACAAATATGGCCTACTTCTTTTTGTACAAGCTTCTCCTTTAAGATTTTCCCACGTCTTAACCAAGTCTTTACTGGTGATGGTATGACTTTTCTTATTGCTTCAAATAACCAGCCTTCTCCTCATTCTAGCTTTGGTTCTTACCTTGGTCTCCAAGATTCCAAACTTGCAGGTATGTATAACTACTCTTTCCGTTCCGGTTATTATTTATCTATTATTCACGTGTCACTCAATAGCAACCCATAAATAGTCCCCTCCCCTCTCCTTAGTGTTTGTGTCAAACGGAAAGATAAACAAATGACGGGACATAGGGAGTACATCATTTGTCTATTGTTCCAAAAACCTGAATGAAACACTCCATATATATGCAATTGAATTTGTAATTCATGTCAAAATGTGTGTTCTGGTCTTTAGAAAAAGGAACTATTAGGTGTCCAAGTTTTATCACCTCTGCTCTATGTAGTCGTAGACAAAATAAATTGGGAGTAATTAAATTGAAAGTTGCAACAAAAAATATAAACTAGAATTGGGATACTTCCTACATTACGATTTACGAATAGTAATTATTAGTGGACATGATTTTGTAGGATGTTCGAAAATAATTGCCACTAAAATTAGTGGACATGATTTTGTGAAGGTTAAGCTCGTGGCGATTTATTGGAGGGGCCACTTCAACTTCTAATTATTGCAAACATTTTGAAAGTTACGTTTAACAAACCCAACATGCTCATGAGTAAATTGACACTATAATTATCTTTTTATAAGATAACAATTAAACTCACCTAAGACGATTTCACACTAAATTGTTAAAAGATAACTTTTCCCGTATTCTTTTATCTATTTCCCGTAATACCCTTTTTATCGTACAATAAGTCTCCCTTGTGACGGATTGTAATTGGTATATCCGTCACAAGCTTGTGACTGGTCAAGTATCACCCACATGGGTAGATAAGACAAAACTAATACTGTCTAGGGAATCACAAATGGCTTGTCTTTAATTATCCAAGTGGGTTTTATTTAACCCATTACAAGCTTGTGACAAATATTGTCCGTCACAAATGAGAATTTGTGTTTATCCTAAGTTATGATAACTTTTATTAGTAAACCATTATATATAAAGAGTAGTTATTTTATTACTTTTGTACTAATTATTTTTAAATATAATATGTCTCTCAATAATTGAGTGAGCCATCCTTTTTTAGGAGGACTAGGGTTAAACAAAAGGCTAAAGTTATTGTAAAGTTCAAATTAATTAGCTTGAGATTTGTGTTCAGATTTATGGCAATAAACATGCAACATTCTTGTATGTAAAAACAAAATTGGTGAAATATTTTAAGTATTAAGTAGACAGTTTGCGTGAAATTGCATGCTGCAGAAATTTGCGCGTTTTAATTTTAGCTAAGTCCAATGGACATAAAAGTGGCCAATGAAATAGATGATTAAGTAAATGAGAACAAAACAATAACACTTTCTTTGCTCCTTTTTTTGTAAGGGTTGTTTCTATTAAAGGTTAACAAATGAGGAGATAGAAGCAATAATTACTTGTACATGTATGTATCTCTCATTATTTAATGATACGACTTATAACTTTATAAGTTGATTTCACATCTAAGATGGTTACGTATAATTTTTTATATGAATCTAGGTGGCTTAAAGTAATAAGTAGTTGGATTAGTTTTCGGTTTATTATTAAGATTAAACACTAGTGGTAATAGAGTAATGGTGGCATTAATCATGGTGAGATAATGAGCAACCAAATACAAATAAATAATTTACAAGACATGTAGTAGGTAAATTAGTTGGAATGCTACCTAGCCGTTGACTAATTAACGACTACTCCTTGGTGTTATGTTTCCTTGAAAAACATACAACTTCTTTTCATATAAAATAGTATTATCATGTACATAATGCGTGAATTATATTTATTGACGCAAGAGATTAAAGTTTGGAGTATTGGTTAAAAAGTCAGAAAGACTCGAACTCGGTCAAGTCTTTTTAGATTATATATGTAGTAGTCGATTAGAGGTATTTAAATAATACTCCATTCCATAAGAAATAGGTTTCCTTATTCCTTGTTACGCTCTCACTAGATATGGAATAAATGAGTTGATACCAACATTTCTTATGATATGTTTTTTTGAATTTTTTCTTTATTTAGACTCTTAATTGCGCACTTGGCATTTAAAGCAATTCAAACACAAACCACATTATCTTATTGTTTTAACAGTTCCGCTAAGAATGTGCACAATCTTACTCTATGTTATTTCAAAACATGGTATCAAAATTTGATGAGCAACTTCTACTTTCTAAATATATAAACCAAGGACTAATAACCTTTTAAACAATTTTCATCCATGCATGTAGGTAAAAGTGAAGTAAAACAGCTCGCGATCGAGTTTGACACATTCAAGAACGAATGGGATCCGGATGGCAACCACATAGGAATTGATACAACGAGTGTAATGACATCTCTTGTAGCAAGATCCCTCAATTCGTCCAACATTTATCTCAAGAGTGGAAAAGAGATCAAAGTTAAAATAACATATGATGGTTGGTCCAAAAACCTTCAAATATATGTTGGTTATGCAGGCCAACCCTTAATTAGTTTCCTAAACAAGACAATTAAGCTCTCTAAGACTGTCCCAAGTTCGGCATTCATCGGTTTTACAGCTTCTACTGGAACTTTAACTGAGACCCATCAAATTTTTAACTGGGTTTTTACTTCAATCCCATTGCCTTACTCAACTGTTAAGGACAATAAGAAGAAAAGAATCATTTTGGAAAGTGTTCTTCCAATCTTAGGGGCCTTAATTCTCATTGCATTATGTGCACTTCCATTTGCTCGAAGGCGGTTGATTAAGAAGAGGGAGAGGATTAGGAGAATGGATGACATTGAAAGGCGATCAGCCATTACAGCACCTAAGAAGTTTACTTATAAGCAGCTTGCTAAGGCTACTAAGAATTTTAGCAAGGATAATTTGTTAGGGAGTGGTGGGTTTGGGAGTGTTTATAAAGGGCATATTCCGGATTCTTCCAAGGCCATTGCTGTCAAGAAAATTTCATCTAATTCTCAACAAGGTATGCACTTCAATCATTTTTGTACGAGTCGTTTTGTACTCCTTGAATTTAGGTACTGTAGTTTTCAAACAAAGAACCAGAAGAACTCTGTTCTGTAAGTGTCAAGGATGATAAGTATAGATGATACAGCAGGAGTTAAATATTTCCTTTATTTTCTTATTTCATTAACTAATCGAAGAATGATTTTGCTTTCTTCATACACAAGGTGAGAGGGAATACCTGGCAGAAATAAGTACAATAGGACGGCTAAGGCACAAGAACATATTGATACTCCAAGGTTGGTGTCACGAGAATGAACATCTTCTCCTAGTATACGACTTCATGTCCAACGGCAGCCTTCAAGAATTCCTCACTGGCCGAAGATTCCTCGATTGGAAGACGAGGAACAAAATACTAATCGGCTTAGCCTCGGCCTTGTTGTACCTTCATGAAGAATGCGGTGATCCTGTAGTACATAGAGATGTCAAACCTAGCAATGTCATGTTAGACTTTGAGTTTAATGCTCACCTAGGTGATTTTGGGCTTGCTCGATTGCTTAGGAATGCAGCAGGGGTCACCACAATGGTGGCTGGAACTCTAGGGTATATGGCCCCCGAAGTTAGCTACACTAGCAAGGCGACTACTGAGTCAGATGTCTATAGTTTTGGGGTCGTGGTTTTGGAAATTGTATGTGGGAAAAGGTTCAATAACCTCCTAGGGGAGAGTTGCTTGGTGGACTATGTTTGGGATATGTATCTCAAGGGTTTACTGATAGAGTGTGTGGATCCAAACTTAAAAGGGGAATTCGACAAGGATCAAGCAACTAAATTATTGTCTGTCTCGCTTGCGTGTTTGCATTTGGACGCGAGTATGAGACCTAATATGAGAAAGGTTGTGCAAGTTGTGATGAATCCGGATGAACCTCCAATTGAACTCCCGGATACTCGTCCAGATGGTGTGTATGTATCCCTTTATGGTTTCTCGAATCCACCTAGTGTCGTGAGTTCTAGTCCTATTACTGCCCTAACAATTCCTAATTACTCGAGCACTAGAGAGAGCTCCGATTTTGAAAGTGAATCTTTGGTTCGCTAGTTATCAAGGCAGCATGTAGCTTGTAGTCTTCTACTTTATGTTTGTTTGAAACAAAACGTGTTGAGTTGAGACTGTGCACATATCAAACTGTTATTACGGCATTTACAATGTTAACTCTATTCCGTGCATACATTACGCCGGATTTAGAATAATATTTATTAACACAATGTTTAATTATGTATGCAACATTCTTAATCGAGGCAATTGTATGTGTAGTGTTTGTTTCGTCTTGTGGATTCTACACTGGAATTAAACTAAGTAAATATTTGATCTTTGTTGTGTTAATAAAATACGATTTTAGATCCGCCGGAAAAGGTATGCACGATATATATAAAATTCTACTTTTTTATGATATTATTTATAAGTAAAATCGACATCTTATTAATTTTCATATTTCACCTTATTATAATTTAATTTGAGAAAAAATAGATCTGTAAAACTAACCAATGAAATTGAATAACGTCATGAATTATGTATTTTAATGGTTTTTTTCTTCATTAATGATTTCTATTTTAAGTTGTCAAATTTTTTTATCACGAGGTTAATAATAAAAATTTATAGTTTTATTTTAAACACGTACGTATTCGTGAAATAATTCATAATAGCATAAAATGAAAGATTTAGCAATTTGTAGTTTATGAATTCAATTTCATAGATATTTTATTTTATTTTAATAAAAAGATTGTAGTTTAGAGTTTAATAAAAAATTATAGTTTGATTTAAATTTTATATTTTAATGAAATAATGGATACCTATTTATTGAAAGAAAGTTTGTGCATTTCAAAAGAAAAATATTTTATTATGTCTATTCTCTTAATATATAACGATTACCTGTCTAAAATCTTCAGCAGCTGGGGGCTCTCTCTATCTGACAATTGAGAGAGAGAGAGAAAATCCTCTCAAAAGAAAAAAAAATCCCAGACTTAAGAAATGGGTGTAGAAGCCTCCTCTTTAAGGTCTTATTCATCCGTTTTCTTTAGTCTCCATTCTTCATAGTCTATTATCAAATTTTTTTCGTTTTGGGAAAAAATTCAGCTTTCTTTCTTGATCTTCTCTTTCTTCAAGAATAAACATAAATTTACTATCCATTTTAGTCAAAGAGAACATTTTTCAATCATAGGTCCTAGTTAAAGGAAAATTTAAATCAAGGATTTATTAATATCAATATTTAGGGGCATTTGGTTAGGCTGTTCCGGAAAGGGAAAGAATCAAAACCCCCCATTTCCTTTGATGGTGTTTGACCACCCCCGGTAATCTCGAATTCGGGTTGCTGGGTCAAAATTTTCATGTCTTAACCCTTGAAAAACAGGTTGGGCCGGGTATTATGAAGATTAAGAAGATTCAACAAACTGGGCCGGGTATCTCTATGAATCTCGAGATTTCTCAAATGTCAGTATTATGAAGATTTATGTAAGATTCAACAAACAGTATGCTTAAATCAAAATCATGTTCAGCTCTATGGTATTACCCAGACCAAACTGGGTCAGATAAAAAGGAGGAAACAATTTTCGAAGTTGGGCGATAATCAATACTTGCATAAAATTGAACACGTCATCAAGCTTTTAGTAAAACGGCGAACGATGCGGAATTCCCTTCCTCTTTCGAGTCCTAAAATTTGTCTTTGGTACCAGTGGCTCAATCCCCGTCATTTTCGAATTCAGCTCTTGCTTTGACTTCTTCCCCACATGACCGAGGCTTGCCTTCTCCGGTTCTATTTCTACTTTTTGCACCCAGTGATCAACCGTTACTGACTTCAGTTCTGATTCTGGATTTGCCTTCAGCACTGGTTGATCCACCGTTGCATGTTTTGGTTCTAGGTGTTGCTTTCCCTTTTGCAGCAGTAGATTGGGTGACAGAAAAGGAGGACAGTTGTTATCATCCTTTTTTGCGAATGCTTCCACCTAAGATGCAAATTAACGTAGTTCAGCCAACCTGTTTTTATAAGTATACAAATTTAACCTCAGCAACAAAGAATTAGTCCTGAGTTGAGTTTGCATTGGTTAACAGGAAGCATCGCTGTGATAGCCTTCCAAATAAATGAGGAGAAAGATACTACGTACATTGTTGAAGAACAGCATCAATAACACCAATAGAGCTTACGCCCAACATAAAGTCTGATTTACAATGGGTTTTAAAAAAAAACTTTGGCAGTTGTAAAAAAAATGTTCTAAAGATAGTATTCGAGTCAAATAACATGTTTTTGCATATGAACCGTCTTACACAAACAAAAGTAGGATAAGTTTGTGAAGTAATAGGGTAGATGCTAAAGAAAGGGTACATACGACACATGAACACTTTACATGCGGATTATCATAAAATAGTCGAATCCCTAACATTTGGACACAAATCCATGTGTGATACGCACTGAGTAACATAGGTCGGAATTATGTACTAGCTTTGTTGCCGTGTTAAAAGCTCAAAAAGTAGTTTCCGGGAGATCCATAAAGAAAATTTGGCAGAATATAGACTGGAGCAACTCCTAGTTATTATACAAGAAGTGACACTGGTCATTTTAGTTCTTTCCATCATAATCCGAAGTAAGAGAAATGCGAGTGTTCGGCTCCATTGAATTTTTTTCAGAATTTATAGCAATGTTAATGAGACTAGTCAGATCTTAAATTGCTTGTGCAGTTGTGCGCAGTTCACTGTACAGGACTCAAATTTAGAGATATTGTTTTCACTCAACCAAGCTTATACTTGTACTCCCTCTTATTCTATATTTTCTTCCCCTTTCCATTTTACACAAGAAATAAGAAAGTCAATTTGGACCACACAAAACACACTACCCCACATGTCATTTAATTTTGGCCACACAAATCATCCCAAGAAAGTAAATAGGGAAGAAAACCCGAATAACCGAATAAGGAAATAGGGAAGAAAATATAGAATAGGAGGGAGAATAACCCAAGATATTACCTTGCAAGATATGGAGCAGTAGTTATATATATTGAACTCTATCAACTTTCTTTTGCATATTTGACATGTTGCTTCATCATCACTTGTTTTTGAACCTGAGTGTGGCAGTGGCGTCAACGCAATAACTAGCTGCTTGTTACACCTGTATGGCTGTGGCAACGGTTGCCAAAGTCAAAGAAGAACTGTTTAGAAGGATTAAAATCTACAAACTCTTCACATGTCAACATTAAGTATAGCTCCTTCAAAGCAAATAGAATTGTTTCTCGTACTATACTACCCTAACAGTCTCCGAACAGACCGTGTCTCTTAGTATCAAACATTAAGTATGGCCCCTTCATCAACTCTTCACATATGAATGGTTTAACCTACTGACATTATATTGTGTGAAGTCTCGAGTGTCGGCATTTTACAGATGCAATTTTCAGTATGGTTCATTCAGAACCAACCTTTATGTGTTCAACGCGGGGTAAGGCTGGCCATATCTGACCCCCTTACTTTGCCACAAGCAGGGGCCATTGAAGCCTAGGATAATATTGTTGTGGTGCCTTTGTATTACAATTCAAGATAGAAGGGTTTAATAATGTAACTTCCAACTTTAAAATGACAAATAGAGCGCTTTTTAGGTACCTCAAGAGAAGCTTTCAAAAAGTAGTAAATTAAATCAGAAAAGGTTCTTCAGTCTAATAATTATGAGTGTAGATGTGCACCTGAATTTGTGAACAATCAATATGCTGCTCAATCTCATCAAGCGGAACCACATCCTTGTAAACATGTCGATAGATCTTCAAGAGCCTATGGTCCTCATGAGGAGCTAGTGCCACGCAGTACTGGCACAAAGATGCATCACAGTCTATACAGTACTTGTTTAGTTCATTTCGGCGAATGGGATGCACAGAACAAGGCTCAAAAAATGTCCTTTTAAAAAACTTTTCAAGCCACTCTGGTTCTAGCTTCCTATCTTCACCCTACAATTTTTTAAGAGACACAGAATTAACAATCAATCAAATACTTGATTAAGATGCAGAGCACTATAACATATATAGGCACTCAAAGGTATTCTTGCTAAATGTTTAAGGGTTATTATTCGAATGAAGCTCTGGTAAGTACATACCATGATGAACAAAACTTATTGAATCTAAATCGCTGATTAAAATGCAAATTTTGAAACTACTAGAGGTTAAAGATGCATTACCTGGGAACTGTGATCAGACTGTACTTCATGATATTTCTCTGGAGCCTGACTCAGTTTCCATATAATTTTGGCATTACCCTGCAAATATACAAAAACAAGGAAATACACTACTGTAAGATGGATGGAGAAAGAAATAAGCTTTGCTGCTTACAGCTACTCGTCAAAACACAGAAACACCACGATAAACTAATTTGCTTAGTACCAGTAATGTTCCATCATTACCACCAATAATGCAGAACTCCAAAGAATGACCGACAAAGTATGGAACTACAGGAAATAGAATGAAGACCTAGGTCAACACCATTACTACATGGTTCCTTCAGTTCGAGGTACATTTGGGAGTTTGTAGAACGCTACTTAGTCTGAATATACACTACTATGGGACCTGTTTGGCTAATTAGCAAGCAAGCTCACTTCTAGTACAGACAGTTCAGTTTGAAGATTGGGCAGTCGAACAGTGAACGATGCACCATGGTTCAACACAAACATGGGGTCTCCCACAATCCCACATACGATGAATGACAGAGGAGATGACACATAATGACCAGCATCTTCACATAGTCACATTTAAAACATTCGAATGAACTTCAACGTTGCTCAGCTCATATAGGATTTACGATTAATGATCCCAATGATTCCCAACCTAATGATCATTCCAAGCCACCCATATGTTTTTTTCTCAGCTTCTAATAAGGTGGACAACATCATCAAAGGTATGATTTTGGCAGCAAGGCCAAGTTGGATCGGACTTGGTGACACGACAGATTCACGTGCTCCAGTTACAACACTGATGTTATGGGCCTTGTGGCCATCGCCCTTCCACACCCACTCGTCTTCTCTTGAGGAGTATGCAGGCTTTTTGTACTTCCACCAACTTTAAATGGAAAAGATGGCTAATAGCATATTACAACGCGTTCTTATGGTGTCAAATGTGTCAACTGTCTATAAATGTCTCGCAACTCTTGTCAACTATCAAGAGCAAATAAAGAACACCACCAGCTAAAAACATACAGGGTAGTACATTTAAAGTCCACAAACGAATTAAGATTCCCAAAAATTTATTTTTTTCTCCCTTTTGTCTATAAAGTTTGGTGTCACCAAAGGATACTAGGATGGTTGCCAGCGCGATGCATCGGTACTAAATAAATTTGCGATAATTGTTGAATTTTTCGTAATATAAATCAAAATTAAGCTTATACATATAATATTTCAAATATTTTTTCATGATACCTGTTTATTGTCCAAATTTACATAGTACTTTCCACATTCAATAAGTCTTTTACATTTCGCATTGGTTCGTCTTTCCAATTCAATCAGTTCTCTTGCCAAAGTTATCACCCTCTCCAAACGCACCCTACTTACACCTCATTAAACTTAACAATACTAAAATGTGATCATTACATTACTTTTCATCACACCTTTTTTTCCATTTTATGTATTTTGTTGGTTTTATTTATAGCTTTCTTGTTTTTTATTGATTGATTTTTACATATCACAAACATATAAGATTTTTAGATTATATCGAAATTTTCATATAAAACTACAAATATTTCTATAAGAAAAAGGTGAAATTAATTATCTAAGAATAATAAGTTTACAAATATTATGACATAACTAGTATTGGTGCCTGGCTCCGTCCGGGCTAGCTTTATTTAACATTAAAATTTATGTTTAATTAAATAAAACTACATTAAAGTTGCATAACTCATAAATTTATCATTAATATATTTTTCTATGTCATATCTTAAAAT
>VHZZ01004680.1:44669-59358 GCA_009801015.1 Silene noctiflora | reverse complement strand
AAACATACCTTCTCTTTGTCTTCATCTTCCATGTTCATCAAAACAGTAAGATCACATGAATTAGTGTAGTTATGGACTGTATATGAACAGGAAATTAAAGTGGGGATTTATCGACCACCTTAAATTAGGGGCGGCGGACACAAGAATTTTGGTTTGGGAGGGCAAAAAAAAATTTAACCATGATTCCGATATTACTTTGCGTTTATTTACGTACTTATACTCTTTTATCGCCATACATACATGACTAAATATCGCAAAAGACTAATACATTTATTTTAATAGAATATTGAAAATAAATATAAATCTTACATAAATATAACAAGCAATGAAAAAAAGTGCAAATAAAACTACACCTCAAGTCATCTATGAAAAAAATTTGTTTTTTTTAGAGCTAATAAGACCAAAAAGCAAAGTAATGTAGCTTGTGTGAATTGAACTCAGGTCTGCAAGTTATCAATCCCCTACACTTACTACTACACTAGTATCATTACATTACATACAATGAGTACTAATTTGTACATATAACTGAATTTTTTGGGCCGCGTGATGACACTTGCCCTCCCTTTCCCTCCCCTAGATCCGCCCCTGCCTGAAATAATCAATCACCAATCTCTTGTATAGTTTTGGTTTATTAAGCTACCACTAACTAGGGCTGAAACCGCATCCGATATTCAATTTTCAAAATCTTAATTTTGAGCATCCTTACCCGACATGGATTTTTCGTATATATGATTTTTGTATATCCGGTTTGTCCGTATATCCGGTTTTCAGTTCAATTTATATAATTTTATCTCTTATTTTTATTTTCTTTGGAAATTTTATGACTTTATTAACAACTTAAAAGAGTATGAAATTGTATAAGAGTAAAAAACTTAAAAATGTACAAGAGCAATGAGACTCGGTCATAGATATACTCGATGTTTCGTGGTTTTATAATTTTATTTTAATATTTTCTATTAAAAAAAGAAACTGATCGGCCGTGTCGTCAATTACCAAATCAAACAATATTTATATCTCAACAAACAAGCATAACATGTAAGTAGAGGTCGAACACAAAGGACGGTTTATTGAAAGGTTATCCGAGTACTAATAATGGTGTGTTGTGTCGCAAGTACTGGGTTTGTGTTTGTGTTCCAAGACTACACAAGAAACAACAATAAAATGTAAACTAATGAAAACTAAATCAAGTAATAAAGATAGGGAATGTAAACAATTGTGGAAACACTAGGGTGTCAGGGGATCATAAGGGTATTGAAAGGGAAATTTACGTGTTTGAGTCTAGGATTGGTTAAGATTGTAGTCAGATTATGATTGGGGCTCTCGATCTTGCGGTCCCACCTAGGTTGAGTCGGGTTAGCTCTCGCGTATAACCGGTCTTCCCACCTACATCATGCAAGGTCTAACTACTCCTAAGGCTCTCGATCTGAATAGATAGATATTCATGCAAAGTTGTCAATCAAGCATTTCATCAAACATAACATGTGTACTAGTAGGAACCACAACTTTTAATCAATTATTTAGACTCATTAAGTATAGATCTACCTTTAATCATCTCCTAATCCCTTATTAACCCTAACTAAGAGACTACTCACTACTCATCATGATTATCATGCCAAGAATGTTGTCATATATCATAACAAAGATAAACATGATGATTAAGCAAAATAATTAACAAAGAACTAACAAAAGATTAAGTAGAGATTAAGGAATTATGCCAACTTAAGAATGAATAAAATAAGGAAGAACAGTAGAAGAGATCCTTGATTAGATGAAGAATTGTCACCTTCTTCAATAAACACCCAAGAAATCTTCAAGTACAAGAGTAGATCTAAGACTAGTTAAGAAATGATTAAGAAAAAATTAAACTAATTAACTTACTAATCTAAATGCTTAGCGTAAGTAATGGTAGTGTAATTAGATAATGTCTCTAATTAATTACAAGAGAGTATTTATACTTAGTACAAGTTTAAGGTTAACTAAGGGCTTAAATGAAGTTTTGGCCCAATAAGAGAATTCATCGCCTTGCAAGTCTTCTTCTAGATCGTGTGGGTTAAGCCACAAACGGCCAACCCCGAACTGAAAGTCGCCCTAGTTGAGGTCAAGTTGCCCGAGTTGAGGACTGACTCGCCCGACTTGGTTGCTGGCTCGCCCGACTTGGCTCTACAAATGGCTTCTCTTGGCTTTGGCTGCCCCAAGATTCGCGAGGGCTCCTCTTGGGTCGTGGGGGCTGGCTCCTCATTGCCCAAAAAACTTGATTATTGACCTACGTGTCCTTGGCTTTGATCTCCACTTCATGCTTGATCTTTATATGGGTCCATTTACCTCCAAAATGCTCCGTTTATGCAATAATAGCGCTCTTTTCCTACGAATTGCACAAAATCTCATAGAATAACAAATATGAAGCAAAAGACATAAGAAAAGACCATAATTGGCACGAAAAGCATGCGAAATGAGGTTAGTTAGGGGGCTAAAAGTGTGTAAATATGAACCAAATTAAATATCCCCAAACCGAACCTTTACTCGTCTCGAGTAAAGAGGTGACTAAAGCTAAAACATTTATTTAAACTAATCCAAATAGCATATCCGATATGAGACAATTGGCAGATCTCGCTCCGTCCTTTCAACTCACAATAAGGCATCCATGAGCTACAATGCCTTCTTGCAAAGCAAATGAGGTCTAGCCAAAATGGCGATACATCCAAGCATTAAGCGGACAAATAAATAATAGGATGCATCTACAAAAGAATAGTCACTTTCCTCATCTAAGTGGCAGAATCAACTAAGAGGGAACAAATATAAGGGCATATACTCAATTATAGGCATTAGTTCTACAAACTACTAAGTCTAAGAGGATAGAATTAAATCACCTCCAAATGGTGTCAAGCTAGGCTACATTCGTCCTCGATTACTAAATGCTTACGTCAAGAGTAGGTCTCTATGGGATTAGAAGACACCGGAGGATCGCGACATTCCCTTTCTTGCCCAGACAAGAGGAAGGGTCGTCCCTTCTCCACCATACAACAAAGGATAGGACCATCAATTGATAAGGGAATCAAGATGTTTGAGTATAACACCCCCATGCACCAAGGTGTCTTACCAATACCACCTTAGCATATAGAGATTCTACCATCTCGGTTACCCGAAGCATAGTATATCACAAGGGACCATTAAGAAACAACATTAAAAGATTAAAGTTTAAAGTAATACATATCCAAATCTAAAAATCCTCAAAGTGAGGTACAACCGTCTCAAAACCAAAATACTGAAAGTACTGAAACCAAAACTATTATAAGACACAGCGGAAGACTAGCTATAAGACTCAGTGGTGACTCCATCCCAAGTAACCCGCGAGCTATCCAAGGCATACCTGCTAATCAACTGTTCACCATTCCCCAATGGATCACCACAGTTTTCAAAACACATAAATGGGGTCAGTTACATAACAAGATACAACAATACAATACAATACAATACAATACAATATAATACATCGTCACATTGTTCCAACTCCAAAATTTCTCCAAACACCTGACTACACAAGTGTAGTCCTACCAGATTACCCGTCGCAACAGATAATCCACTCCTCCAGTAGGGACCGTAGTCTTGGCACCTAAGCCCCGCTCAAAACCGTAGAGCGCAAAACCCATTGAACCTTAATATGCACATCCCCCTTGTGACGGGAACCACAAGGGGTGAACAAGGGCGTGAACCCATTCCCGAAAATGACTCCACTTAGCCGAGGGCACACCTCGCGAACCATATACAATACAACAACCACAATTAATAACCATGCCAATACAGGAAAACCAATCCTTATCTCAATCATGCTCATACATCACATCGTCACAACTACTTATACAGTAACTGAGTAGGAAAAACTGTAATACACGTCCCTTTGGAGAACCCGTTGACTGACCTTGAGGACCCATTGACCGACTTTGAGACCTTGACCGTGTTAGAACTCGTTGTTGTTAACTCAGGCTCGACCTAGTATGTGACACTCGGTCGAGTGTGGGGAACTCGACCGAGTCGCCGAGTACGGTTTACTCGGTCGAGTATGTTGGTACTCGACCGAGTGGGCGGCTTACAGCGTAATAATATATTTCGCGATTGTCATAACTCGACAAAAGTTATCATTTCATTTCTTTTCTTCTCTCTTCTTCCCACAACCCTATATCAGAGTATTCCTCCCCTACCTTTCACCCTTCACCTTGCTAGCATCTACCCGGGAGACCAAAATGGGAATGGATGTGTATGTCGACTTCGGCCTAGTTGTCTAATCGTCCGATAAGGTAAGTCACCGTTACCATCTGTCGGTTTTGGGTTAGGGTTATGGTTATGGTTGTGTGTAATCTAGTTGTATCGTCGTTTTAGGTGTCGGTAACGGTGTGTCGTGACCGTGAGTGTGCGAATTGACATTTCTTGGATTGCTTACCAGGTAGGGTTTCCCTACTCAGTTGCCTGTAGAATATTGTATGATTAATGTGTAATACTCGGTATTTTCAGTATAGGGACACTCAGTAGAGTACAGGGCACTCGACCGAGTGCCCAGTGGTGTCTTTCTGTCAGTGTCCTGGAGTGAGGAACTCGGACGAGTGCAACGCACTTGGTCGAGTGCACTGCACTCGGTCGAGTGTCGTCTACTCGGTCTAGTGTCACTTACTCGAACGAGTATCCGGTTCGTATCGGGTTTATCGCGTAAAGTATAAATATTAGAACGGGAAGCAGTAATTCATTATTTCGCTTTTAAAACTAAAACCTAGACTCCGTTACTGCTTCTCCTTCTATTCTTCACTTCCGCGGCGTGAATCTAAGCAATTGTTGGGATTTCTACGCGTCTTGAGATCGTATTCGTAAGGGTAATTTTCTGATCGAGTCTTTTAATATGAAGTTTGAACCCTATTTTCTGATTTGGGGGTTTATTGAGGGGTCTTTGTCTTATTGAATGCATTTAATTCGTTATAGGAAGAGAATTCGTAGAAGAGGATTTCTGACCATTTGATTGTTCCTGTTTGCTGATAAGGTAGGTTTTTCTACTCAGTTGTCTGATGAATAATATGCATGTAATGTGATGATTGTACTGTATGTTATGATTATATGATCGTGATGTGATTGTGATGGCGGAGTTGATATGGTGGTTGTTGGAGATGGTTGAGATGGATATTGTGATATTGTTTGTGAGCCATTGTGAGAGGTGGTCTCACCCCCATTGTTTGCCTCTTGCGTTCTCTCAGCGTAGAGGGGATATGCACATTAAGGGACTAGGTATTGTGGGTGGTTTAGGTGGTTGGCTGCGGTCTTTCACTGGAAGGGCTACATACTTCGGTGTGTAGTCGGTTACTTGTGATTTGGTGTGGTGTGGTGAGTGTTGGTTTGGTGGTGGCGGAGTTGTGATCCTTTACTTGTTGTTTACATTATACTTTATATAGTTGTTCAGCTGACTGATCCCGTTTAATGTTTTGAAAACTGTGGTGTCCATTCGGGGATGGTGAGAAGGTTGTCTAGAAGGTAATGACTATGATGGTTGCTGACTACGTGGTGGGGTTAGCAGGATGGAGTCACAATATTTATTTGCTTCCGCAGACAATAATAGTTTTACACTTTTAATTCAGTTTTGGCCATGTACTCCGTTTTAAGAGAAGACTTTGTATTATTTAAACTATGATTATAATAATAATAATGTTTCGTTATTGTTTCTATGATGTTCACTGCCTCGGAAAACCGAGATGGTAGCATCCTTATATTCAGAGGTAGTCCTTGGTAAGGTGCCTCGGAGTATGGGGGTGTTACAAAGAGGTATCAGAGCAACGATTTTGGAACCTAAAACCAATGAACAAAATGAACATAGGGTGTCTAATTAAAATGAACCCGAGTAGAAGTTGTTTAGGGATACCGCAAAGGTTTGGAAGACGTCCCGAAACCGCATCTTTGCCTTTACAACTTTTAACCGGTCACAGTGGGAGTCAAGTGTCATTGTATGTTCATATGGATGCTATGTGTTTTCTATGCTTTAATTGTTTCACATGTATGTGGAAGTTTATGTGCATTAATGTGGGCATGTGGAGTGATGTGATGATGTTGACGAGTAATATGATTGGCATGAGTAAGTGGAGGAACAATGTGAATAATACCGAATTGTGATATGTTTGGTTTGAACCTTATTATTGATGAATTGCAGTTTTTCGGTTAGGATCAATGTGACTTCGTTCTAGCATGTGTGGTATATGTGAATGTTGTGTTTAATTACATGTTGGTGAGATGTATATGAAAAGCATACGGGATAGCTGTAAGTTTGCACGACTCGACCGATTGTGAGGCACTTGACTGAGTTCCAGACACTCGACCGAGTGGGGTTTTTGGGTGATTTGAGCAGAATCCCTGCCAATTTTGCACTCGACCGAGTGTGCAAGACACTCGACCGAGTGGAGGGTACTCGACCGAATACATATGTACTCGACCGAGTGTGTTTTGGGGTCAAATTATGTCAGACCTTGGGTGTTTTGCACTCGATCGAGTGTGAAGATACACTCGACCGAGTTAGGTGCACTCGACCGAGTGCAGCGACGTTTACTGTTTATGCTATTTGAGCCGTAGGCTATGTCTTACGACAGTTTCTTCTATAGTACGATAGCCCCGAAGAGATATGACGCTTACGTCAAAGCTTCCGAGATGTCTATCGACAAGATCGCCAGGATGATCGAGCAGCAGAAGGTGCTCACTGAAGCACTCCGAACGATCGAGAAGGGTAAATAGAAGGTGGTGGATGCAACCAAGATAAGCACCACCATTTCTCGCTTTAACCCGAAGGTGTATGAGGGCACTGGAGCGCTGAATCTGCTAGATAACTGGCATATGGAGATGGAGAGCGTGCTGGCAGTTGTCAATTGTCCAGAGGAGATAAAGGTGGAACAAGCCGCGTTCTGTAACGCCCCCATAATCCGAGGCACCTTACCAAGGACTACCTCTGAATATAAGGATGCTACCATCTCGGTTTCCCGAGGCAATGAACATCATAGTAACAATAAAGAAACATTATTAATATAAATATAATTTAGCGATTACAAAGTCCTCCTCCAAAAACGGAGTACAAACCAACTATAACAAAAGTATAACTAAACCAGTCTGCGGAAGCTAATATAACTCGTGAGACTCCACCCTGCTAACCCCGTCGCGTAGATAACAACCATCATCGTCATTACTTACTAAATTAACTGCTCACCATCCCCGAATGGATCACCACAGTTTTTTAAAATATTGAACGGGGCCAGTCAACTGAACAACTATAGAAAGTAAACAATGTATACAAAACAGAACAAACACCACACCGCCACCATCACCATCACCATACCACACCACACAACAAGTAACCGACTACACATCGAAGTATGTAGCCCTACCAGTGGAAGACCGCAGCCAACCACCTAAACCACCCACAATAACCCACGTCCCTTAATGTGCACATCCCTCATGCGCTGAGAGAACGCTGGAAGCGAACTATAGGGGCGAGACCACCTCTCACAATGGCTCACAAAACAACATCACAGATCACAATCTCAACACACCCAATACCAACATCCACCACCAACAACTCTATCACAACATCGTCACAACAATACCATCACACAATAACCAAGTCCCTTAATGTGTTCATCCCCCTTACGCTGAGAGAACGCAAGGGGAGAAAAATGGGGGTGAGATCACCTCTCACAATGGCTCACAACCACAACCACCATACCATCGCCACCACAATATCACAATATAGATAAATCACAGTAATAATCACATAGACCATCACATTGCATCACATATAATTCCACAACCAACTGACAACAATAATATCACATCACAATAAACATCACAAGATCGTCACAATTATAAAATCATATCACGGTACACATAAGACAGCCGTCATATTATACAATATACAGTTCTACAGTCGACTGAGTAGGGAAACTCTACCTCAACAAGCAAATCCGGCACAAGCAAAAGATCAATACGCTTCATCTACGAAGTCTCCTTCTATAACGAATCAATTAACACTAATAAGGCACACAATCCCTAAAACCCCAAAATCAGAAATTAGGGTTTCATTAAAGGCTAAAAGACTTAATTAAAGACTTACCCTTACAATTACGGTCTTACAATGCGTAGAAAAATCCAACAAACGATAGAGACGCGCCGCGGAATGAAGGATTAGAAGGAGGAGCAGTAAACGATGTCTAGGTTTTTGTTTTAATAGTGAAGTAATGATTTACTGCTTCTCGTTCTAATATTTATACTTCCCGTCAAAAACCCGATATGAACCGGACACTCGGTCGAGTAAGCGACACTCGACCGAGTGCACTACACTTGACCGAGTACACGCCACTCGACCGAGTGCTCTGCACTCGTCCGAGTCCCCAACTTCCAGCGTACTGACATACCAACATAGATGGACACTCGGTCGAGTACACTGTACTCTGCCGAGTGTCTGTATACTAAAACCACGAGTATTACAGTCTTCCCTCCTTAAAAATGAATTTCGTCCTCGAAGTTCACGCCTATACCCATATAACACCACAACCCCACATAACACGACAACTCACATATATCTTAGCATACACTATTCTTACCTAAATACAACATAAAATCCACAAACACAGATGAAAACACGATTGTTACATTCTACCCCCGTAAAAACAAGGTGCGTCCTCGTAACCAAACTCATACATGAGCAACTAAACCTCATCATGCCATGACATGGAACGTTACAAGAACCACGTTAAACCAACGAGAGCAAAGAAAATCACAAGGAAGAATAAAAACTAAGTACAAACTGAACAAGATTACTCCCACACAACCATACCACTGGAACCTTTACCACACCGCAAGTCAAGGTTACCCCAATATAGTCACTGTCTTTACAATTATAAAATACCAAATTTAGTCTGAAAAATAATAATTTAACAATAATGCATGGTAGTAACCAAGATCAACCATGTAATAAATCAACACCCAATCACGATGAACAGATATTATGTGAACAATCCACATAACAAAAGTATTAAAGCAATAAAAGTCACATTTTTGCGAAATNGTACAAACTGAACAAGATTACTCCCACACAACCATACCACTGGAACCTTTACCACACCGCAAGTCAAGGTTACCCCAATATAGTCACTGTCTTTACAATTATAAAATACCAAATTTAGTCTGAAAAATAATAATTTAACAATAATGCATGGTAGTAACCAAGATCAACCATGTAATAAATCAACACCCAATCACGATGAACAGATATTATGTGAACAATCCACATAACAAAAGTATTAAAGCAATAAAAGTCACATTTTTGCGAAATTGTAAAACAACGGAAAGATATGATTATATACCCATTCATACAGAGTTACACAACGTAAGATAGATATTTCTATTCATGTCACATCCTTTACACCATATCCCTTTAGCCACGTCAAAACATGCATAAAACACTACAACCCACCAAATCACGTCATTAGAAATAAGGTACCACTTACAAGTAGACTTCACATACTCATCACTTTTACATGTATATCATATTATAAAAAGTCGATCCCGCCAAATCAAAAAAAAAAAAAAAATCAGAACCTTATTAGTTCAAATTAATAACACATACTTGGCTTTTCATGTAACACCAATCCTATTCTTCATTACCTCAATTAATAAAGCTCAAACAGTTCGACAAATTTCAACATGGGAATACTTCATCTTAAGTCCAATGCAACTAGTTTATCATGCTACTATCTTCACTTCCTCATGTTACAAACATGAATATAACAAACAACTTATAACATAAAGGCTAATTGCTTGCAACATCTTATTACATTCTAGCACAATTGTCATCTGCATCATGATTACTAACATGTTCGTATTAATWCATACAAATTAAAATTTTCACTTATATGCATAAATTTTCACATATGAGTAAACATGCTTCATTCACATCTAATCTTTCCATTATAAACACGAATATAGTTGTHAATAAAYTCAYTGTTAGCTACTCATGTCATCATRTAGGCTACTAATTCATGCTATCATTCAAGTGTATCCATATCCCTAGACATGYYATACTAAATTCATTARATCACATAATTCTTCCRTGTCRACRTATTCYAGACATATTGTATAATTACTCCAATTCACATATTAATAATGTCATTAATTCATTATGCAAAATACTTGGATTACTCATACATATTATCTCATGATACAACATCTCATACTTACACAAAATCACTTTCCTAACAAGTTGCATTATGTTCAATAAACCAACATTATACACATGTTTCAAATAAACATCATTAAATAGTCACCCATACTCATGTTATACCCAGTTAACATTACGTAACAAAAACACAACACAACAGCATACATATTTCCATGGTTGAGTTTTGTAAACAAAAGTGCATAACACCACTCACTTTAAATCAACGGAGCAACAATTGCGGATTTTGACACCGTCTCGCATACCATTACCGTCTCGCAATTTTTTTTTTCTTTTTGGCTTAGCGGTCATAAAACACATAAAGGCATTCATCTGTAAGTACTATAAGACATGTGGCCACATTGAAAAGAGAACACAAGCAAGTAATCACTTAACCACGTCGTGAGCTATTATACTTCTTAGAAAACATAAAGAGTCATTGAAGTGGGGGAATTAGAATCAAGTCCAAAAATGCAAACATTCAACTTACGAGAATTGTCATAATCTAATTGCTGCAAAAAGGAATTGTATTAGCATTTGTCGTAAGCTAAGGTCATCTTGCAAAAACATAAACAGATTGACTACAAACAGACATTACTACATTACCCATATTTACGTCAAGGCCATCTACCATAMATCACATATAACCATATGCCTTTTGTCACAAGACTATACCACTCATAAGATGGTACCCTCTATCTCATAAGATCCGTCTAACTCATGCATTAAGACCAAAACATATGTAAAACAAGGTACTAGAAAGCAAAAGAACATCTTTATAAACATTATGACATCTACGGAGTTAAAAAGGTAAGCATAAGATCATAACAGGGCCACTAGGTCGAGTACTGAACATACTAGGTCGAGTAAAGGACACTCGGTCGAGTACTCGTGTTACTCGGCCAAGTCTCTCACTCAAGAAGCTGGCCAGAAACTCACGGGTAACATAATCGATCGAGTACCCTGTTCTCAGTCGAGTACCACAGGCACTCGGTCGAGTGCCATGCACTCGGTYTAGTACCTCCTCAGTTCTCAGCAATGACCAGTTTTCGTAAAACAGTCATATCTCACTCATTACTTGGTCATTTTGGGCGTGTGACCTATCAATAGAATCGTAAGAGGACAAGCTATCACTTCCAATTGTAATCACATCCATATCATTCCTATAACTCAACTTATGACCATTTAAAGACAGCCCTTCCATAATCGGACTCCAACCAAACAAAAATTTTCATAACAAAACAACTTAGACATCAATAAGGCAAACAGTAACAACTCAATACTTCTAAAACCAGCATATAGATGAGCTTTTATCCCACCAACATGTAATTAAACACAACATTCACATATACCACACATGCTAGAAGTCACATTCATCCAAACCGAAAAACCGCGGAAGCTAATATAACTCGTGAGACTTCACCCTACTAACCCCGCCGCGTAGACAACAACTGTCATCGTCATTACCTGCTAAATTAACTGCTCACCACCCCCGAATGGATCACCACAGTTTTTAAAACATTGAACGAGGTCAGTCAACTGAACAACTATATAAAGTAAACAATGTAAACAAAACAGAACAAACACCACACCGCCACCATCACCATCACCACACCACACCACACAACAAGTAACYGACTACACACCGAAGTATGTAGCCCTGCCAGTGGAAGACCGCAGCCAACCACCTAAACCACCCACAATAACCCACGTCCCTTAATGTGCACATCCCTCCTGTGCTAAGAGAACGCATGAGGCGAACAATGGGGAGAGACCACCTCTCACAATGGCTCACAAAACAACATCACAAATCACAATCTCAACACACCCAACATCAACATCCACCACCAACAACTCCATCACAACATCGTCACAACAATACCATCACACAATAACCAAGTCCCTTAATGTGTACATCCCCCTTACGCTGAGAGAACGCAAGGGGCGAACAATGGGGGTGAGACCACCTCTCACAATGGCTCACAACCACAACCACCATACCGCCGCCACCACAATATCACAATATAGATCAATCACAGTAATAATCACAGAGGCTGTCACATTGCATCACATATAATTCCACAACCAACTGACAATAATAATATCACATCACAATACACATCACAAGATCATCACAATCATAAAATCATATCACGGTACACATAACACAATCGTCACATTATACAATATACAGTTCTACAGTCGACTGAGTAGGGAAACCCTACCTCAACAAGCAAATCCGGCACAAACAAGAGATCAATACACTTTATCTATGAAGTCTCCTCCTATAACGAATCAATTAACACTAATAAGGCACGCACTCCCTAAAACCAACAAATCAAAAATTAGGGTTTCATATTAAAGGGAAAAAGACTCAATTAAAGACTTATCCTTACAATTACGGTCTTACGATTCGTAGAAAACCCCAACAAACGATAGAGACGCGTCGCATAATGAAGGATTAGAAGGAGGAGCTGTAAACGATGTCTAGGTTTTTGTTTTAAATGGGAAATAATGATTTAATGCTTCTCGTTCTAATATTTATACTTCCCGTCAAAAACCCGATACGAACCGGACACTCGGTCGAGTACGCGACACTCGACTGAGTAGGCGACACTCGACCAAGTGAACTGCACTTGACCAAGTACACGCCACTCGACCGAGTGCGCTGCACTCGTCCGAGTCCCCAACTTCCAGCGTACTGAGAGACCAACATAGATGGACACTCGGTCGAGTACACTGTACTCTGCCGAGTGTCCCTATACTAAAACCAAAAGTATTACATGTTCTAACTCAGAGATGAAGCTTCGGTGTAGTGGAATCGAGAAAAGGAGATGACTCGAGAGTTCTACAAGGAATTGGGTAAACCTGATATTCCATGGGCGGTGTTCAAGAAGGCAATGAGACATCAATTCGTTCCTGAGCACATTAGGAACAAGATGAGGGCGGAATTTGATTCTTTCCGCATGACTGAGGGGATGACGGTGGCAGAGTATCATCGTAGGTTCAATGAGCTGGCACGTTACGTGGATAGTCTAGAGATGAATAACTGAGTCTGGCTATTCGGTTTGAGAAGGGGTTGTCGGTAAAGATTATGGAGTGGCTAACTTTGGGAGTCCCCACTTATGTTAAGGAGGTGTATGAGAGAGCAGGGAATGCAGATAGGTTGGCCGAGATGACCAAGGAGGCCAAGGAGAATAGTGGAGAAAATAAGAGGGTTGAGAGCGAAGGGAATGGTACGACAGGGTTCAAGAAGGGGAACTTCAACCAGGGGAGGGCTTCGTCTGGGGACTTTGGGTATGGAGGTGGTTCATCCTTTGGGAGTCGGGGTGGCAAAAGCTTCAGCGGTGGTTCTGCTATGGTTTGCTTCAACTATGGCGGTATTGGCCACAAGAGGAATGAGTGTACGAGTCCTGGAGGGCAAGGATTTCAGGGACAGAGGCGTGGTGGTTTTGCTCAAGGGCCCAGTTAGAGCATGGTTAGCAACAGGCCAGCTGGGTCGTGGTCTAATCAAGGAAGTCAGGGGAACCAGAGTGGCTTCAACCGCACCAATGGAGGGGGCTATCAGAGATCGAATGGCGTCGGGAACCAGCACTCAGCGGCAAATTCTACAGCATCGGCAAGCACGGTGCAGGGCAGTGGGCAGAAGAAAAGTGGTAAAATGTTCATGATGGATAAGAAGGCAGCAGAGGAGGATACTCAAGTGGTTACTAGTACCTTTCTTGTTAACAACTCTCCTACTTTTGTTCTTTTTGATTCGAGGACGACCCATTCGTTTGTGTCTATGAAGCATGCTAAAGTTATGGGTCTAGAGGTGTTTGAGTCTGTAATGGATGATGTTTTTATACCGTCAGGAAAGTTTGTATCATGTAGGAAGTTATTTAGGGGAGTGTCTATGGTTGTAGGACAAGTCAACTTTCCAGTTGATTTGTTCGAATTTCCTTTAAGTGGGTTTGAGGTCATAGTTGGGATGAACTGGTTAGGAAAGTATAGAGCCATTATAGATTGCCAACAAAAGAAGGTCTCTCTAAGAGGACCCAAAGGTGTTAGAGTGTCTTACCGTGGGTTTGTCATCAAACCCAAAGTCAATATTATTGCAGTTGTGACTTTGAAGTCGTTCCTAAGGAATGGGTATCCTATGATCTTGTGCCATGTGAGAGACAGTCGGGTGGAGAAGCCTTCAGCAATGGATATACCGGTGGTGAATGCGTTCAAAGATGTCTTTCCAGAAGAGATACCGGGGTTACCACCAAAGAGAGATATCGACTTTAGTGTTGAATTGAAGCCAGGGACGGGACCTATCTCTAAGGTCCCGTACCGTATGGGTCCAAAAGAGCTTGCGGAGTTAAAGAAGCATCTAGATGATTGGATCGATAAGGGATACATTAGACCTAGTGTATCGCCTTGGGGTGCTCCAGTTTTGTTTGTCAAGAAGAAGGATGGGAGTCTACGGTTATGCATAGA